>VYZV01021152.1:8497-32657 GCA_013401275.1 Pandion haliaetus
GGGGGGTCCAACATTTTGGCGCGCGGGTCCGACATTTTGGGGCACCAAATTCTTCCAGCATCTTCTTAAAGGGACCGCCTCTGCAGCCCCCCTCCCCTGCCACCAAGGAAAACCGCCACACACAAACCCATAACAATATCCCTGCATGGCATTTAAGTCAGTCGTTCTACAATATTTTTTTTGTGCGTCCTTCCCCCATTCTCAAAGTTGGGCACTAAAATGGGCCTTTTGCATCGTTCTGGAACTTCTCTTTTTCTCCATAAATTTTGAAAGGTGAAAAGATTAGTTCATTGAGGTCCCTAAGTATGCTAGAGATGGTAGGAGTGAGACCAGGCATTTGTGTAACATAGGTAAGTAATCCTGACTCATCTTTGTTCTAGCCTAAGCTGTTACCACTTTATCACTGATGTTAATTGTGTTAGCCATCTGAGCCCAGTTTACTTTCTTAATGAAGATGGAAGCAGAAAGACTGAAGCAAAAAAAAAAAAAAAGGACTAAATGAATTGCCCTTCCCAAAGCCATCTGCTACCAGCTTTCTCTTTCATTTAGCAGAAGACCAGGTCATCCAGTTTGTTCTGATTTATCACATTTAATCTACTGTAACCCTTCCTCTTTCTGCCTCAAATCAGCAAATGTTTTCCAAATGTGTTGTTTTTATACTATTATTCTCTCTGTGTTACACCATCTTTTCCTCATTGTGAGGAGCCTCTCAAATGATTACTATTTCTGGGTGAAAACCCATTCTTTTATTTTGGCAGTGTAGAGGGTTTTTTTCAGTGAATTATGGGTTATGGCCATTCCTCTCAGGTGAACTGCCCACAGCAGTGCTTTAGGAGTGCAGTCAAATGTCACTCATGTGGTGCAAAATGGTCACATTTGATTTGAATCTGATATTGAATCTTCCTTCTTTATTTGCTTCTGATGAAATGCCCTCAAACTTCTACAATCAAATTACTTCCTCACTAATTGAAATTCCTAATGACCTTTTATAAATGTCTCAATATACCAGCATCTCATTTTTGCTGCAAATCTTACACAAATTCACAAATGTAGTTGTTGCCTTTCAGAAAGATTTCAGTCTTAATAAAATTTGTTAGAAAGTGACCTCTTATAAAGTCAGCTTTGCCGACTCAGTACATGTCTTAATGTTGCAGCTATCAACAAATCTGGACAGTCAATGTCAGTGTTAACCTAGCAGGTAAGCCACTAGCTGTCAATGAGAGTTGGGATAAACCTCTTAGCTATCCCAGCCCAAGCTAACTTGGCTGAAATCTTACAAAATAGGATGAATGGGAACAGTAGCAACATTGTATAAACTGAGATCGGTTTCCTGTGAATTATTTTGCAGGAGGTCTGACTCCTCTACCCTGATTTAATGTGTGGCTGAGCTCAGGTCTCAGTGCTCAGCCTGAAGCTCTGCAATCCTGAACGTGACGCTCCAGAATAATGCCTAGTGTTACAAGTACAAACCTCCCAAGCCTCAACAATAGAACTTCCAATGCAATTTTTTAAAGTCATCCCCAATTCTACTACTACTTGAGTTTTGCTCCTGGTTTCAAAGGATATTTCACATGGATTTTACTCTTTAAAATACTGGAGCACAGCTTTGCATGCCTCCTTGGTATGCAATCATAGTCTTCTACAGAATGGTTTGATCATTTAAGAAAATCTTCCTCCTTTACCTGTGGGATTAAAGAACCCATCTATGACACTGTAGGAGTTCAAGTTCCTTCTCTGCCTGATTGGGAACAGGATTTATTACTTCACATGAAACCTTTCTTAAGCAGGGTTTGGCTGCATATCCCAAGGTCACCTACTGCACTGTCTTCAGCTGAGGATGTTCCATCTTTACAAAATGTTCATTGCTGAATCAAAGGTAAGCCAAGACTCTGATAAACATATTCCCCACTGAGCTCTAGATTTCCGTGCTTGTAGCCCAGTGGATATTCAATAAGCAAGACTGAGAAGCACTATGAACAACTAGTAGATAACTAGCAGATAAAAATCTGATAGTTTGGGAAGAATAACATAAGGAAACAGAGTTCTCTATTAAAATCTCTACTGCAAAAGAGGCATTAGAATTTTATTTGACTTGTGTCAGTATTTTATCAACATGACTGCTCAGTGGAAAGAATGGCCAACAGTGTGTTGTGGCATGTCCCAAATGGCTGGTCACACTCTGAAAATGCCTTGCAGATTGGACCCTGGGAAAGAGAAGAGGGATCACAAACACTGAAAACCTTTCTGGGGGTCAGATACAAAACATACCAACAGCAGCTAGGGTCAAGCATTTATCCTCCATGAACAAAACTTAAGGGAAGCTATTGAGAAGGCAGTTTCAATATCTCGATGGTTTGGCAGTAGCTAAGTGTATCTATGAATTCTTGGATATGGACAACTAAAACCTCATTAGGATTTTAATCTGGCTTGTGGATCCTGCCTAAGATCAGGAGAAACAACGTGCATACTTTGCAGACAGCACAGGAGCATAGATCTCCAAACATGGCAAATGTTCTTGTATTTCCACCAGTTCTGAAAAGCCTGTTAGAAAGTTTGTTCTTTTCTTTTTCCCAGAGCTCAGAATGCCTCTAGCAAGGATTTAGTCCCCCTTGAAAAGGGTCTTCACAGACTTAGTCTTTTTTCCCCAGAAAAAAATAAGGATAAATAAATTAATAAAAATAAATTTTACAAAATTTTGTTGGTTCATTAGCTTCAGCAGGGTGCCAGATCTAACATCCACATGGGAACAGCCTTCCAGGGCTCTCTGACCTGCATTGCAAATTGTCTGTAATTTAATAGTGAGTGAAGCTTAGTGGGAGCATTTTCTTTCAAATGTTTGCTGCCATTAGCTTAGGGGAGAGGAAATTAGAGGAATCCAGAAGTTTTCATTTCCAAGTGAAGCAAGTCACACAGCACAGCACAAGACATTTTAAATTGCAATATGGCATCATATTAAACAGAAGCCATCTGTGTTTCCTTTGGCTTTCTATCAATTTACATTTTTTCTTGGATGTAGTAGTAACAAATGTCAGAGCTTTTTCACCCTGTCCCATAATGCAAAATTAGTATGTGACTGTCTGTAGGTCTATAGCTCTCAGCTAACCTATTGCTGCAAACCCCGAGTTGCGCGAGCTGCTCGTCTTCACAGAAGTACCACCAGTGAACTTAAATGGTGCTTCACATGAATTGTGACCTAGTTCCTGCAAAGTATTAAAACACTTGTGTAATTAGCTTGCTAGAGGGGAGTTTTGAATTAGTTGTTTTTTTTCAGAAGGTTTTTCAGAAGACAGTTGCAATAACATGTGTGGTTCCTGAGTATCTTCTAAAATGACATTGTAGTTTTCTACATTGTTGGCTTCCAGGGCAGCTGTGCTAAATCTGGCTGTGTTGTTTAAAAATGCTGCAGTCCCCAACTGTTTTCCTGCCTCTCTGCTGGAAGCTGTGCCTCTATAGTAGGATAGGCAGCTATCCTGCTACATGCCAGCTGCTCAACTTGTACAGTTTGCAGCCTAGGCTATTAGCTTTTACTGCAGCTGGAGATAGGCTGGTCTCTGAACAGCATTGCCTTGAGGTGTAATGTCATCCTGGTCTGCTATAACAGCAATAGACACCAGCAGAAAGGCAAAGGCAGTCACTGGGAGGTGAGGAAATATTACTTTCCGCGACATGAATTACTAATGCTTGTGAACCTTTAATGACTTTTGTTTCTTCAAGGTTTTGTCAAAACAGACACTGTGTGAAGTGACTTTATCAAAGGTTTTTACTGCTGTTAATGAAATAAGAGAATAGTAATTAATGTGAAATGATGCCTGAAAATGAATGGAAAGCGCTAGCAGATTCTGTTGGTCTAGATAGTCTTGTGGGCCACTAGTAAGGTATATGGATAGACCTCAGTACTAGTGGGGTGTGTGGCCTGTACCTCTGCAGTGTCATTGCTCCATCTGCACAAGGGTGGAGGCTGGGGCTGTGCTGGCCAAGCAGGGATGGGTGCTGCCAGGGGCTGAGCTTGGGGTGGAGGGCTGGAGCAGCGGGGACTTGAGGTCTGATCCTGCCTCTGCAGGGCAGGAGAAGGGGCAGGTTGTGTCTGTTGAGCTGGTGGCAGGGCAGGAGGGCTGGGGAAGGGAAGGGGTCTTGCTGGGGACAGCGTTAACCATCAGTTAAAAAACAGTCTGTGACTTTAACTGCTGATTCCCAAGCACTAGTGGTTTCTTATTCTTGGAGGTAAGGGGTGAGCATTTAAAGAAAAATTGCAGGGGATTTCTGACAGCAGGGATGAGAGATTGATGTGCTGCTGCAAGGGCTCCAAGGCATGAGGCCATGCGTGGCTGGAAGTGAGCTCCTTGCACACAGCCTGCGCCCATCAGTGCTGCCATCCCTCGTCTCCCTGAGGGCTGACAACTCTGGGGGCTGGCAGGGAAGCTGAACTTAGATGGGCTTTCGAAGCTGCCGGGGAGGGGGGTGACGCCATCAGGAATGAGCCTTTGAACCAGACCTCATGGGGAGCTAGCACAGAGAGACGAGCTCTGGAAATATGAGATTTTGATGATGCCTGCTGCTTAATGGACTGCCCATTGGGTTTGCAGTGAGTGGGCCTTTGTTTTGAAGGGCTTCACTGCCAGGGAGAGGGGAGGTGGATGCCTTTGATAGCCAGGGGTGGTATGGCTAGAGATGATCCCACTCATAGCATTACTTTGTCAAACTTAGCTTGAATCTGGCAGTGAGAAAACTGGGGGAACAGAGGTGTCCTGGCTGGGGTGGTTTGAGGTTGCTGGGATCCTCTACCAGCTCACAGGGTATATCAAGGGAAAGAGTGCAAGTTTTGAGGTGTATGGAGCAGGGCTGATCTTACCAAACTGCAGCAACTCATCTCATCCTAAGGCCAGCATGTAAATTGGTTCAGGTGAGTTCCTCTCTGGAGGCACCTAGCTCCCACCAGCAGCAGCCTGAGGAAATGACCTGTTGAGTCTGTCTGTATTGTGTTGCTGTAGCTGTATCAAAAATGCTGGTGAAATACGACACTCTCTTTTATGAGATTTTTCTCCTCTGTTGATCCCAAGTCTATAGCTTATCATGCACAGGCACCGAAGTGGTACCTATCAGTAGCTTAAAGAGTAACATGAAGGTTATTGCAGTTGACCCAGTCTGCTAGTGCACTATCTAGACAAACACAGAAAAAGACTGGATCACTGGGTTGTGTGGCACTTGCTTCAAGAGCAGAATAAGAGTGAGAGTTCAGTAAAGAATCAGCAGTGACTCTGACAAAACCAAGCTAAAAACTTGGGGAGCACTTCATGTATTTCCAAAATTCAGGTCAGGACTTACATGTAAGTCTCTATTTGCCTTCACGGAAGCTGTATAACATCAAAGGGTAGAAGAGATGCGCTGCATTTGTTTGTTTTTTATAAACTTTCAGCAGTTTTGATTTTAATAATTAGCTTTCTGGGTCAGTTTCTGGTCCTTCTAGTTTGTTATAACACATGCTTATGACCGTCATGGGAGCTTGCACTGATTACAATAAGTGTGTTTAATTAGATCAGACTTTTTTTAGGTATAAGTGTACAAAAACTGAGGTGGATCAGAGGCCAGCTGAAAAATTGCACCTAATATTTTAATTGTTTTAACTTATCTATCTAATATTATATCCTGTCTTTTGAGGCAACTACAATTGCTTGTGAGGGCTTTTTTCCTAGGTTGTTGAGACCCCCAAAAGCCAAGTAGATACATGAACTGAATAGCTATGAGAACAGGCAACCTTTCTATTTTTTTAAACTTATTTTTGAAAGCTTTTCTATTTTCTTGCTCTGTTCCTGGGTCTTGAGGTTTTCTGAAAGTGTAAAGTCCTGTGCAGCCTCAAGAGATATAATGAAAGGTTAAGAAAAAATGGTGGTGGTGCTTTCTAGTATCTGCTTAATGATATAATGCAATGCAGATTAATGCCTCTGCCCTGGCTGGCTAACTCCAGTGGAACTCATTCACACACTCACATATACGTGTACACACACATATTCATGCTTTTTCCCTTTTCATGGCCTTAAAAAAACCCGCAAAACAAACAAAAATCCCATCAAAATTCCTTTCTGTTCACAGAACTAGCAGATCCTGGTCTACTCTGCTGAAATCATGATTAACAAAGTATAAAATGGATAGTTTTCTTACTGAAGGGCTACTGACAGATTAAAGGCTGATTAAAGTTGACTGTTCTTTACATGTGAAAAGAGGCACCTACTTGATTCCTGGTGGGCAGCAGTCATTATGAAAGTCTGTGTGCTTTTGATGGAGCTGAAGGATTGGCAGAAGGATTCCTGAAAGAGTGAAATTTTTTCTCTAAGATAGAGCAGCCAAATACTTCCTATGCAGTATGTCCCAGCTTTTATATATTAAAAGGTATATAAATGCATTGAGAGTAGGGAGGGATGGAGAACCCTTGTGGAAGCACTCAATAAATCCTGCACCAGGTAATAAATGGCTGATATCAAAGGGCTCGTCCGCTCCTTAGAGATAAGCTCTTATGTGATCTGATATTTATCAAAGACCCATGAGTTCACAAAATTTAGTTGGGAAATCTTCTGAGCAAAGGCCATGACAAGCCATTTGTGAAAACAGCGTGATATATTTCACAGTTGTCAAAGCATTAGAGCAGTCTTCCTTGCAGTATCTTAGAATACTTGTATTTCTTGCTGAAGCACAAGAAACTAAGGAAAAGAAATAATGCTAGCTCAGACATATCCAAAATATCTCTGTACTGAGAAGATTTGGCCACTGGGAAACCTTTATGCTGCAACTCAAGGTGCTTCATCAACCCCTGCAATACGTTGTGCTCATCCCTACAGTCTGTCCCTGTGTACCATGATAGCAGAGGTTTCGGCAGTCACAGCAGGCTTGCACAGTGTGCATCCTGCCTGGCAGCTGCAGGAGATGTGGTCCAGCTTCATCCAAGAAAAATCTTCTTAGCAGCTTCCCCCACCTTGCCTTGGGAGCTGTGTTTGACCTGGTCCTTCCCTGAACAGCACTATGGCTGTGCCTATACCTGGCCTTGTACCTTGTTGACCCAGAGGCACAGGCTTGATGTTTTGAGTTGACCAAGAGTGATGTCTGTCCAGCTGCGTGCTTTATCTTTGGCTTTGTTTTCTTCCATTGCAAGTTACATCAAATAACTGTTTCCCACCAATTGCAAGTCAGTGCCCTTCCTCTTTGAAACCATTCTCTGAAAACAGGATCAGTCTGTTCTGGTATATTTTGCGGTCACATTTTATTTTGCCTTCTAGAAACTGCCTTATTTTGTTTTGATCATATTGCTCATGATAAACATATGCTGGCTAATAATAATCAACAACCACAATACCACCAATGTTACAGTTTTGAAAGTCTATTTGCAAATATGTCAAATGGATTTTTTTTTAAAGCATACTTTGATATTTTCCTTCCATTTTCTCTGACGGTGTCTCCATAATTTCTGTTGCTCAGTGGTATATGTCACAGTAATTACAGTGTAAAGAAACATGAACAGTGCTAAAAAGTAGTCTATTCAGGGTTTGTTTTGTTAGTTTAAAATAACCAAATGAGTATTATGTGAGTTGGTAGCAACTTTCTTACCTCAGAAAGGTTAAGAGTCAGGCTACTGTGTCCATGCTGAGGATGTTTGAAATGAGGCCAGTGACAAAACTGTGAGCTGTAGTTCTTGCATATTGTCACAGTTCAGCACCACATCCCCACATGGTAGCATGCTGTGGTGCAGTAAGGATGCAGGAGAGCAGCTGGCTCTGCTATGTGAGGAAAGGACCAGCATTGCTGGGAACCACCCTGTGCGGTATCATTTCTCACTAATGGGCTTAAGCAGACCCAGGTGGAGTTTTTGTAGAAAGTCCTGGTGTCAGCACAACTACATAAATAAATGGAGGAAGGTTTTCTTCCTCAGATTTGAAACAACTGGACAGCTGAAGAAGGGTGCTGATGGTCCAAAGGGAAACAGTTCTTTTGCTTTGCACTTTGTTTTGAATGTATAGCAATGCCTGGCTGCTTTTTTGTGGTTTTGGCAAGGGAGTTATTTTAATTTTGCTAACCAAAATATGTGTGTCTCATTTTCTCCATCACTAATTTGCACTGTCCTGAAGACTTTAACCTATTTCCTTCAGGTTCAGTTAAAACCTGGTTGAGAGCTTGGCACATGCAAGAAGCTGCATTTACTGAGACATGAACTTCCGCCCTTCTTAAAGGCTGTTCCATATGTTGTAGACAGGCCTGTTGGCTGCATTTATTCTCACCACCTGTAGGCATCTAACTCACAGTTAGAGCAGGAGCTCAGTGTTTCTCTTAGATCTTTCTATACTTGATCTAGGAAAATACACATCTTCATCCCACTCAAAGTCAGTCACCCTGTGAGGTTGCCTTTCTATTTCCATTCATATAAGGCAAGTCTATGATGACTACGTACTATAGGTCTCAGGTGAGAGAGATGAACCTGAGCACAAACAAGTGAGTGCAAGGATGGTATCTGATTTTGACTTGTAGCACCTATGAAGGAAGCTTATACAGAGGAATTTGCCTTTTTCACTACTTGTCCCTACTTTTTTTTTTATTTAGCTGACTTATGGTATAACATTTGGTATGCTTGTTAGAATTTTTTACCAGATTTTTTTTAAGCATACACAATACATTAAACCACTGAAATACAATCTCTGTGGAATCCCTTTGGATTCCCTGTAAATGTTTAGCTTCCACTCCAGCTTTCTAGCTACCTTGTTATTTCTGTCCTATAACAAGATCCTTTAATATAGCTCCCAGATCTGTAGTATAGAATCTTACACCTTATAAAAAGGGATTTTGCAATAGATGTAGGGAAATTATATCAGAAATATCCCTGCAAACAGCTTGCCAATGAGTTAGAGATAGTGTCAAGGCTGTCATGATGCCAGCACTGGGTGACCATTGCTTTTGGATATTTTTCTAAAGTTCATTTAATTCTTCACGTATGTTCTTTCCCCAGTGCCCAAAGAAATATTTTTGCAATGCTCTTAAAAAAAAAAAAAAAATCAGTACCAGCTGTTGGGTCCTTAGAAGAAACTTTTAACAAGGAATGCAGTGCACACACAATGGAATTAAATACTCTGGATACAAGAAACAGATTTCTTCAAAGATTGTGATCATCAGTATATAAGACAAAATAGAGCTTTTCCCATGGAAAAAAAACTTGAAGGGAATGAAAAATCCATTGTGGTGGATTCTTTCTAGTGTCAAGTCCTGCAGATCAAGGCAGAAGTGCTAATGAAATACAGGAGTATTTCATGTGCATTGCAGTCAGTACTTTCAGTAAAACCCCTGGCTGGGGTGTGGCTGCAGCTAGTGTTTGCATAGATTTCACTCTGTGTAATTTGGTACAAATCTGTATTGCAAACACTGCTGTATTACAAGGGAGCTGTTCTTGCCACCAGAGCAATTTTTTAACAATCAAAACGCAAACAACGCCCCCTTGCAAAAACAAACCCAAACATTTCCAACCTGAAAACTCAAAGAAATCGAGCTATTCCTCCCAGCATCCTGCAGGATTTTAAAGTTGCTTGGACTGCCTGCAGACTCACAGCCTCATTTGGTCAAGCGTTGAAAAGCTTCCAAGGATGCAGATTTCACAGTTTCGCTGAGCACCTGTTGCAGTGCTTAACCCCTATCACTGCAAAACCTTTCCCTTGTTGCAGGCTGTGATCATTGCTTTTGCTGGGCACCTCTAAATCATCTGGCTCCATCTTCTCTACAATCCCACAGCTCCCTTCTCTCCAGGCTTAAGTAGACTCGGTTCCCTCAGCGACTCCTTGTAGGTCATATGCTCCAATCACCTTAACCATCAGAGGCAGCTTGCCTCTTCCTAAATTAAAAAAAACCAACAACAAAACCCAGAAAACAAGCCTAACAAAAAAAAAAACCCACCTCATTTTGCTTACTGTTCCTTAAAGGCAAAATTTTCTAAGGTCAGTAGTGCTTGCTCCTCCATTATTTGTGAAAGGATGGAGCTCCAATGGGAGCCATTATTTACTTTTTCTCATTTTCTCTTTTCTGCTAATGGGTAGTCAGAAAGACAGTGCTACTTCTCAACCACTTTCTTGAAATGATCTTTTCTCTTGAGCTACCACTGCAGAGAGGGGTTCAAAGGAGCTTCAAGATGTCATGTCATCCATCCTGCTGACCTAATAAAACAGCATCCACTATACCACTGCCATCTCTCAAACCAAGATATGCCTAATGTGTTTTTGAAGATTCCTGAGGATGGAGACTCCAAAATTCTCCAGCACTTCGTTAACTTTTACTGTCAGAAATAATTTTCTAGTGTGCAATATGAATCTTTCTCATTGAAAGATAGGTGATCACCAGGTGATCTGGCCCAGTCAGCATAGGTTTACGAAAGGCAGGTCATGCTTGACTAACATGATCTCCTCCTATGACGAGGTGACCTGCTTAGTGGATGAGGGAAAGGCTGTGGATATTGTTTACCTGGACTTTAGTAAAGCATTTGACACGGTTTCCCACAGCATTCTCCTGGAGAAACTGGCTGCTTGTGGCTTCGATGAGTGTTCTTCTTGCTGGCAAAAAACTGGCTGGATGGACGAGCCCAGAGGGTTGTGGAGAATGGAGTTAAATCCAGTTGGTGGTGGGTCACAAGTGGTGTTCCCCAGGGCTCAGTACTGGGGCCAGTTCTCTTTGATATCTTTACCAATGATCTGGATAAGGGGATCCAGTGCACTCAGTAAGTTTACAGATGACACCAGGCTGAGCAGGAGTGTTGATTGGCTTGAGGGTAGGAAGGCTCTACTGAGGGATCTGGACAGGCTGGATCGATGGGCCAAGGCCAATTGTATGAGGTTCAACAAGGCCAAGTGCCGGGTCCTGCACTTGGGTCGTAACAACCCCATGCAACGCTACAGGCTTGGGGAAGAGTGGCTGGAAAGCTGCCCCACAGACAAGGACCTAGGAGGTGCTGGTTGACAGTTGGCTGAATATGAGCCAGCAGTGTGCCCAGGTGGCCAAGAAGGCTAATAGCATCCTAGCTTGTATCAGAACTGGTGTGGCCACCAGGAGCAGGGAAGTAATTGTTTCCCTGTACTGGGCACTGGTGAGGCCGCACCTCGAGTACTGTGTTCAGTTTTGGGCCCCTCACTACAGGAAAGACATGGAGGTTCTGGAGCATGTCCAGAGAAGGGCAACGAAGCTGGTGAGGAGCCTGGAGCACAAGTCTTCTGAGGAGTGGCTGAGGGAACTGGGGTTGTTTAGTCTGGAGCAAAGGAGGCTGAGGGGAGACCTTATCGCTCTCTACAACTACCTGAAAGGAGGTTGTAGTGAGGTGGGTGCTGGTCTCTTCTGTCAGGTGGCGGGTGATAGGACAAGAGGAAATGGCCTCAAGTTGGGGCAGGGGAGGTTTAGATTGGGTATTATGAAAAAATTTCTTCACTGAAAGGGTTGTCAGGCATTGGAACAGGCAGCCCAGGGAAGTGGTTGAGTCACCATCTCTGGAGGTATTTAAAAGACGTGTAGATGTGTCACTTAGGGACATGGTTAGTGTTGGACTTGGCAGTGCTAGGTTAATGGTTGGACTCAATGATCTTAAAGGTATTTTCCAACCTAAATGATTCTATGATTCTATAAATTTTATCCCCTTACCTCCAGTTTCCTCTAACATGAGTACAAAGAACAAACTTATGCCTTCTAAATGGCAGTCTTTTACGTGTGCAGGCTGTTCTCATGTTTCTTAGTATTTCTGCTACAGGCTGAACAGGTCAAATACCTTCCTTCTTTCCTCCCAGATTGTTTTCCAGATCTCATTCAATCATCAGTCTCCTCGGGACTCTTACCAACAAATTTAAAGTTTTCTTTAAGAGCAGCACCCAGTGCAGTATTCCAGCTGAAGTTTGACCAGTGCTGTGTAGGATGGAAAGATGATCCTGCCACTGCTGCAGACCTCATTTCTATTTATTCACCTCAGTATGATGTTTCTTTTTTTTGCAGTAGCATGATGTTGTTGACTCATGTTCAGCTTGTGATCTATAGTAACTGCCAGCTCCTTTTTTTCAGAATTGCTGATTAGTCATCTGCCATCCAGCACCTGTGCAGCTGACTGTCCTTGCCTAACTACAGTAAATTGTGCACATCTCCTTTAAATAATATTATATTTCTGTTGGACTGTGCCTGTGACTTGTCATGATAATTTTTGAATTCTATATCTATCTTCCAATGTATTCCCGTGTCTGCAAATGTGGTAAGCCCACTGTCTGTTCCATCACCCAGAGCAATCATGATAATGCTGTGTTGCAGTGGGCTCTAGGTATAGCTTATGGTACTGTGTATGATACATAGCTCCGTCCTGATAGTAGCTGCATATAACTCCTCTGGTATGGTTCGCCAGCCCATTTTACACCCTTGGATAGCAGTTTGCTGTACTTCATGTTACCCTAGGTTAAGTGTGAGAATGCCATGTGCCACAATCTGAAAAAAGTACCAACATCATAGGAGCTATTACTGCCCATACAGTCATAGGAGTTGCACTGAAGAAAAAAAACCCACCTCAACTAAGTTATACCCTGGTAAGAATGGAAATAATTGTAGGCTGTAGAAGACTTCAGGCAGTGAGGTATCAAGAGATAATGAAGAAATACTAGAAAGAATCATGAAAATAAAATAGCCTTAAAATAATCATTCATTCTGACTTCATACATTGGTGAATGTGTGGTTATTGATCTCTAACCTAGACACGTGCTGAAACAACTTTCATCACTGAACCCTTGCTGCCCTGAAGCAAAAGTAAGATTGAGGACTGATAGAATCAGGCAGAGTGGGTAGTGTGGGTAAGGAAATTTTGTTTTCCAGTAAGAATTCTTCCTCTTTGTATATCATTACAATGTTCAGGTAGAGAAAAATACCATGAGGAAGGAAAAAAACCAGATGGGGCTACAAACCATGTTATAGAATAGATCCATGATGGTATGCATGTAGAGAATACAGCACCTGGATGGAAACAGGCCTGTGTTTTAAATGTACAGATCTTATAGCTTTTTCCAAAGGAGAAAACTACAACGTAATGCACCAAGGTATCTCTGGATTATACCTGTTTTACAGGGAGAAGAATGTGATGCCATGGCTTGTCTTACTCAAGCTGGCAGGAGTGTGGCAGGGCTGCCAATATCCCCAATGTTTCCTGGAAAAATCTCATGTTTCCTTCACAAAGTCCTGCACTGCGCTGAGTCTATGTATTTACTCACTCTGATTGTCATGTAACACTTTGTGGTCTGCTCTTAGCACTTCAGAAGGCCAGCTGCTCCCTCTATCAGCTAACTGGTTATCTATAAGTAGGGTATAGCTACTGCCCTGGGGAGATTCTGAGCTGGAATACAAGTAAACGTATTTGACAGGTTTTCTGAGGCTCACTCTTGGGGGTTACCATAAATTTTCACATAGGATAAAAGTCAGCAAGACATCCAAATATTCTTATGCAAGCTCTTATGACACTGGAGATTGTTCTATTTTATTTGTATAGGCTATCACTCATTAATGTGATAATACACATCAAATCCTTATTTTCAAAATGAAAAAATATAGGCAATCTCCTTCACTGTGTAAAACTTGGGAACTTTAGTGACCATATATGCCATTTGCATTTATTTGTGCATTGCTTTGGATTTATTCTCCGTACCCTTATGCAATCTCCTCTTGAAGCACAACGAGAGTGACATGCAGTGATAATTTTAGTTGAAGTTCCTTATTTTCTAGGCTTCAGTTTCGTGTCGTAGTTTGAGTAGAGACACAGTAGATGGCAGTGCACAACATAAATTACCTCTGCTGCACACTCCTGTTCCCAGCGGTAATTGCCAAGAGCCGGTGAGATTACACTGGAGGGCATCCCCTGCTCTGTGGGTCCACGTGGGGGAAAGGAGGAGGCTTCTGCGAAGCAGCATACTCTGAAGCATCAATTTTGCTCAGTGGATCAAGGCTGCTGAATCAGCAAAGGAAACTGCCCCTGATTTAAGCAGCTTAATCACTGGTAGGAGAATCTGAAGGCCTCCTTCCTCCTGATTGTGGCTTTCAGCAGAAGCCAGCCCCAGGGTATTTTTGTTTTCACCCCTGCTTTTGTCTTCCACATTTTGATTTTCATGTTCATAATAACTTTGCTGCTTCAAAATCTGGAAAATTTGCATGTCAAATTCATTTTTTCCTGTTTGTTCTCATAGCTCTGTTTCTGGCTAAATGTTAGAGTGTTAATTCTTGGTGCTTTGTGACATTTGAACTGGTAAAGTTCTGGTACAGAAATAATGATGACGTTAAATGAAAGTTCCCTTACCAGGTCCTGATGTGTTTCATCAATTTGATCTGGTGCTGTCATGTTTTTTTTGGTTTTTTTTTTTTTTCACAAAGACACAACTGACATGGAAGAACTTGTGTGGAACCATATAGTAATAGCAATAATTTTTGTCAGCGGTCTTATTCAGCAGGGACTGTTTACTCTCTAGCCTGGATCATTCTGGGCCAGAAGGTGTAGAAAAAGATTTTGAGTCTTTCTATTACAGGACAAGAAGATTGCTTTAGGACCTTTCTATTAAAGGACAAGAAGATTAATTTAGGATCTGCTTCTTAAAGTGTATGCTCTCTTTCAGGAATGATTAAATAGGAGGAAAAGTCTGTTTTCAAACAGCTCTCTGAAGGGAGTGCTGGTTGGGAAGTAGGTTGGGAATCCCTCCAGGAAGCGGTGCATGCAGCAAAAGCTTACCCTGTGCTCCTCAAGGTGTTATTGAGACAATATTCCTGGGGGACAGAAGTCCACGTCATGACCATCCACTTAGAAAGTGTCTCTGACTTTCACCTTGGAAAGGCCAAAAGATTAACAAGCGAAAGGACTACATTTTTGTTTTTCCCCACATACCATTCCTCCAGGAGAGGTTTGAATGGTCAGAAATGTCAAAAGCACTGTGGGGATGTTTGCACATCTGCGAACAGGTGAAGAAGCTCATCAGTCAGAGTAGTTGATTTGGGAAAAAAGAATACTGCAGCTAATGCCTGTTTCAAATTCTCTTTATAGAGTTAGCTTCGGATTTTATAATGTATAACATTAGCACTTCAGAGACCCTCATCTTTTTTTTAGAAAATAAGAGCAAATTTTGACTATAATCTTTCTACTGCTTGTCTCAGAAGAGCAGCTGTTAAATAACACAGCTAACTTTCAGCAGTCCTCATATCACCAATAGTCACCACCCTTGTGAATTTTCCAGAACAGACAATCACTAGTTCTCATACTTAAGAAACAAAACAATACCAGTGAGAAATCTCTGCAAAGTCACAAGAGTATCCCACATAGAGATCTTAACTTTCAACAAGGTCTGACTTTGTCTGACAGTTTAATGCCCCTTACACCACTTCTGCAAGCTTTGAAATGGGCTGCAATTCCTTTGCTGGTAAGATAGGCTGCTTCCTTAAGCTCATTTGGAAATAGGGTAACCAGAAGAAAAGACCTGGACTGGTGCCACAAAACCGGATATCTTACAGTGAGAAAAACTGAACTTCTGCAAGCCTGAAACCTTGCAGTGCAGCTGAGAAACAGTAGGAAATCCCAAATTTTCTCCCACTTAGCTGGGCTGCTACCTTTTCTTTCCTGCCCTGCCTCTCTTCTCTTCCGATTAAGTCTGCTTTGTGACCTTCAGGCCAGATAAATTCTTTCAGAGTCCTGGTTTTCCGCTGCAGCACTCACAGAAAGCTGTGATTTTCCTTCCAAACTGAGCCAAGGAACATGTGAAATTCCCCTGGTTTTCCTGGAACTTGCTGCTATTGGTTGCTATTTGTCTACTAGTGGTTTGCTCCTGGACTCTGGGCACTGGTTAATTATTATGACAAATAGTCACTCTGGAGACAAGCAAAATAAAAAGGAAAAAGTGAAGCTCCCATCTCAATTGATTTACTGTAAAGCCAGAAGAGTAGATCTGCTAGCCTGTGTATGTTACCTCTCCAAGAAATTCTTGCCTGGCCTGCCTAGCACATTAATAGGTTTAATAAAAGCAAGGGTGGGGGTAATTCTGCACGAAAAGGGACCTGGATTGCCAGATTTGACTCACTGTTCTTTACAATTCCTTCTTACACTGACCTGTTTTCAAGTACTGCACCTTTTTAGTTTCATGATTTTACCCTGCTTTTGCTCTTGGTTTTGTTCTGAGTTTTGAGGGTCCACTCAGAGGAGAAGGGTGTCAGCTATTCACCCATTTATACATCAGATTTGACTTTTTTTTGTCTTTAAACTAAGTAATTACAACTTAAATCACTGTTTTAGTTGTGTCTCTGGAGTTTTTCAATCTTGACTGTATCTTTCTTGAGCAAGGGCATTCAAAAGTGAACAGATGTTTCTCCCACAATCACCTTTGTTCATAACAGGCATTCAGAGAGTATTGCTGAAATATTCATAAGCCTTAAGAGATAATAATGCATGAATACTAATGAATATTAAGTTGTATGGGGCTTTAAACAATGACACAATAAGGCAAGTCCAAACTAAAACATCACACAATTAAACATTTCCTTAGCTTCATTGTCTTAGGTGAAGATATGTGTTGTTTCCTCTAACATTCAGAATAAAAAGAGAAAAGGGCATGGCAGAAAAGTGCTTATCAGTTTACAAAGACATTTTGCTAATGCATTTAATATATCTTGAATCAAGCAGTTCATGAGAGATTAATAGCCTCATCACTATGATTATTCATAAATGGATATCTGTGAAATACATTTAAGGCTAATTAGAACTTTTTCTGTTTGTTTGTTTATTTTAATTGAGGATGATTCAACAACTTATGCTGCATCCATAAAATCACTACCAGTTAGAGCTGGAACCTCTGTTTTTTTCATGGAAATTTCTAATATTAATGAACTGCCATTTTTCAGTTTTGACATTTTTATCAAAACCACAACTTTTTTGGATGACGTTTCCCTCCTCACTAATTTGATGTCAAACAAATGATGAATATTTTCACCATCTCAACTGACCAGCTGTTGGACATGAAAACAGACAGCAAATACTTTCACAATTTAGAAACAGTAAGGTTGTGCTGGGCTCAGGTTTTACTATTGTTGAAGCCGGCCAGTGGGATGTAGCTAAAATTGCTTCACATTTGCAGTCCATCCTCACTTGACACCTCCACAGGTGGAGTGCAGGGGGATGAGCCTGGAGGTGAGGATCCTGACAGCCCAGTCCACTATCCACCAACTCTTGCTCTTTGGGGTCTCTGTAGACTTGTGCCTTTGTCCTGCTGGCAGGACATGCTGGCACCACCATAACATGGAGTAGTGCCACCACCGAGGATGTTGCTGTCTTCCGCTTTCAAGCCTTTCTGGTGCCCTTTGGCTTTCAGCTGAGAATAGCTGTGTTATGCAAATGCTGCATTTTCAGCCCTGTGCTTTCTGCGTTCCCCTGAGCCAGCAAAAGAGCTGCTTTAGCCCACTGCACTGAGATGAGAATATCCCCTCAAATACTCTACAACTTGCCCCATTTTACATAGTTTTTAAATTACAAATTACATTATTCCACCTCCCTGCTGCCAGTGTTTAAAGACTCGTTGCCATGGAATTTCAGATGAAATAGAAATAATGATGCTGGGAGACATTAGCTGACACCCTCGACGACTGATGAGTTCCAGTGTTTATAGAGACAACCCATCTCACAACGTGATCAAATGCTGGAAATGCTGACATTTCACAAGTTTGTGCCACCAGGAGATGAGAAGTCTTAAATGTTTTTTAGGGAGTGCTCAGGTAGTCAAAATATCATGAATGATAAAATCTGTGATTTATAGCACAATGGCTAATACAGAACAATGGCTTGTCATGTTTTTATCAGGGAAATCATGTAAGATCGTGTAAGGGAAGACGTAATGCAAAAAGCAAATGGAAGGTAATTATAAAAGGAAAGGTTAGCTGTCATACTGGTAATAGTGCTTGGTATCAATCTGTTTAATTGCTACGTGAGACTGTTAGCAGGGGAGCACACAGACCTGACAACAAAAGTGGTGGGGCCCCTATTGGCTATTTTAGCCCCTGGAGTTTCCCTGTCATGCAGGGACGAGTCTTACAGGGATAGTTCCCATGCAACCAGCCGTAGTGGCAACTTGGAAAGAGGTAATTGTGATGAGGGAATAGCCTGAACACAGTCTGTACAAATACAATCTATTTGTTCTTTGCCCTTTGTGGTAATGTCTTAGAATTTAAACAAAATAACAAGTGTTTCCATCAGTACCTGTGTTTTCCGAAGCATTGACTTCTCTCATAAGTTACATATTTATCATTCACTGAAGTATTAAAAAGGAAGAATTATTCTGCATTAGTCAAAATAATAGTAGTTAGTTTCAAACATTTGTTTACTTCCATATATCCAGCCAAAGGAAATGATCACATGACTGTTATTATCTCTACATCTATACCAGGGTTTGACTAAATACTTGTAAAATTGTATTTATGACTGTGCAAACCATTTTGCATAATAGCTGAGCATCTTATTCACCAGGACAGTCTTTAAGAGCATCACTGAAATAGGTTTGGAGTTGTACATTTTGCAAATCAGTCTTTGTAGTGTACAGGAAACCATAATAGAAGCATTAGTAAGGTTTGAACTTTGTTCCTTCTATGTATTTCCAAGATATTTATGTCTCTTGATTTATGATAACTTCCACATTTCATTGCCTTTTCCTCAATATTTCATGGCTTTGCTTCTACATTTTAATAGAGGTGTCTTCTAGAAGGGAAATTTATGGAATGAGCTTGATTTCTTTTTTCTGCAGCTCTGAAGTGTCTAGGTGTGTTTTTCATTTCTGTCACCTCTCCTGATGAAATGTATCATCTGCTTGAACCATATGTATCTCTCCAGGTTACCTCAGGAGGTGGAGAAGAAAAGGAAACAGCACTTAAAAAAATCAACCTTTAAAATGTTATTTTATTTTTAAAATTCTGCAGCTCCTCAGGATGAGCATTAGCCCTGAGAACCATATACTCATTTGTAAGTGTAGGACCAGGCAGAACCTGACTTTTTGCAGTGTGTGGTTCATAGATTCCCACTCAAAATGTTACCCAGGAACAGGCTGTGAAACGAGAACAAGAGCTGTCCCTTCAGGAAGACACATGTTCCTGAATTAAGGAGTTGAAGGGCTGGAAAATTTATCACATTCTCTTCAAGGTAGATAAAACTGTTGGTTGGCTTTACTGTTTGTGTTCCCAGAGTGCAAGCTACTGCTTTACTAACTTCCATTTTGAGGGACAGGAATGGTGGCTCCTTTATCCAGCACCTCTGAGAGATTAATAGCCTTCTTTTGGTGCTCCAGAGGTGGCCCAGGAGATTACATCTAGACTGTGTGGCAACAGCATGCTTCAGCTCACCCTGCTGCCCTGGTGCTCTGAACTGGGGGTGTGGCTGGGATATGCCATAGTTCCTTCCTGATCCAGGTGCCCAAGTTCCTGCTATGGAAGCAATTTAGTGGAGATGGCACATGAGGGAAGAGGACTGCCTGGGTCATTCCCATGCATATGGTCAGTGTGTGGCTAGGGTGTGCACCTCCATCTAGGTCCACTCTCCAGTCTGCAGGGATTGATACAGCATCAGAGAGGACATCTGTCTAGATCACTGGCTGGGCTGTGGCCAGCTTCCTTGGATATATACTGGTTAACACCTAGTGCAGAACTGTTCGCTTATAGAACCCCATTTATTGGTCTATATTTGAATATTGGTCTATGTACACACATATTTTGAAGTCTGCAGGCAGGATGGGAGCTGGTTAACAGCTCCTGACATCAGTAGAATAGGAGGGACTCCACAACAAATTCTCTGCCCCAGCAGCCTGGTTTTGTGAGAAGCTTTGGTTAGATGAGAGAACTGCGGGGTGGCCACACATGGTGATCTAACAGGGCTGACATGACTAGAAGTGACAGAACATTATTATTTTTGCCAGTGGTGTAGTGATCCATTTCAACATTATAAAGTACCAAGACATTGCCTTATCTCCTTTCAGTCACACTCATTTGGAGAGCAGCAAATAAACCCACTGCACAGCAAGTAAGAGAAGCAGATAAATGCTGTGCTACTTTACGTAAAATTAGGTTAATGCCATTCACCTGTACATGACCTGGCAACTCCAGTGGCCCTGTTAAGTAGGAGCTGGCAGCTGAGAGAGTGTGAGAAGCAGCCCCACCAAATGCTGCTGGTGGCTTCAGCAGCCCAAGACAAGCCTCTCCACCCTGTGCAGGTTGTCAGGGTGCTTTTTAGGTACTTTGAGAATGTTACTTGACATCATAGCTCTTATTTGCCCCCTCGTATCCTTATCTCTTGCTTTTGATGACAGAGACAGTCCGTACTCTGCATTTGGGCTGTATACATACTGAGAGGACCAAAGTTATGGAAGAGTAATCAAACTGATGTAATGCTGCAGCTGAGTGCTGTGGTGGTTTCAGAGCAGAGCTGGGCAGGGGCTCCAGATCTGGCTCTGCTCTGGTACATGGAGGGGACCCTACATCCAGCTGCAGCCACCCCAAGTTGCAGGCTCACGCAGTACGCTCTGCGGCATTTGCTCTACGTTGTTTTTGGGTTTGGTGCTATTCCTGCAGTATTTGGCATTGGATAACAAAGTGGGGTAAGACACAAGGGCAGATTTAAAGCTTTTACTAAACTATCTCCAAATGCTGCCTAAAAATGTTATGTGCGTATAGTGTGTTCACCCTGGCTGGACACCAGGTGCCCACCAAAGCCATTCTATCACTCCCCCCCCTCAGATGGACAGGGGAGAGAAAATATAATAAAGGGCTTGCGGGTCAAGATAAGGACAGGGAGAGATCACTCAACCAATTACCATCATGGGCAAAACAGACTCAACTTGGGGAAAATTAACTTAATTTATTGCCAATCAACCAGAGTAGGGTAATGAGAAATAAAATCAAATCTCAGAACACCTTCCCTCCACCCCTCCCTTCTTCCCGGGCACAGCTTCACTCCCGGATTCTCTACCCATCCACCCCCAGCGGTGCAGGGGGACGGGCAATGGGGGTTACGCTCAGTTCATCACACATTGTTTCTGCTGCTTCATCTTCTTCAGGGGCAGGACTCATCACACTCTTCCCCTGCTCCAGTGTGGGTCCCTTCCATGGGCTGCAGTCCTTCAGGCACAGACTGCTCCAGTGTGGGTCCCCCGCGGGGTCACAAGTCCTGCCAGAAAACCTGCTCCAGTGTGGGCTCCTCTCTCCATGGGGCCGCAGGTCCTGCCAGGAGCAAGCTCCAGCGTGGGCTTCCCACGGGGTCACAGCCTGATTTGGGCACCCACCTGCTCCATGTGGGGTCCTCCCTGGGCTGCAGGTGGATATCTGCTCCCCCGTGGACCTCCATGGGCTGCAGGAGGACAGCCTGCCTCACCATGGTCTTCCCCACAAGCTGCAGGGGAATCTCTGCTCCGGTGCCTGGAGCATCTTCTCCCCCTCCTTCTTCACTGACCTGAGTGTCTGCAGGGTTGTTTCTCTTACATGTTCTCACTCCTCTCTCCGGCTGCTGTTTCTGTGCCCGCTGCAACTTTTTTTCCNTGGCTGCAGTTTCTGTCCCTCTGCAACTTTTTTCCCTTTTTAAATATGTTATCACAGAGGCACTAGCACTATTGCTGATGGGGTCAGCCTTGGCCAGTGGCAGGTCTGTCTTAGAGCCGGCTGGTATCGGCTCTATCAGACATGGGGGAAGCTTCGAGCAGCTTCTCACAGAAGCCACACCTGTAACACCCCACCCCCACTACCAAAACCTTGCCACACAAACCCAACACAGTGCAGTGCATTAATGCGAAGTACTCTATACCATTGCCTTAACAGCCTTTGTTTTAAAAAGACTCCTCTACAAATAGGTGGAAAAAAATAAATAAGTACTTTTTTTCTCATGATAGCCCTAGAGGAACAACAGAATAGCTTAATGCTAATCGGTTCTATGAAAACAGTGAACAGAACTAATGATGATTACAACTAATACATGTGCTTTCCCAGGCAATAGGTGCATCTCAAGTAAAACCAGAAATGTTTTGAAGTGATCATCATGTCCATTTTAAGGAATAATGAAAGGAATATTTCCTTTTTCTTTTTCATCATCTGTCCTCTTATATGGGCATAAATGTTTATTCAGTAGTGTTAAACTGAATAACTCTGAACTTTATTACTTTTTTCTCTAGCTGAAAAGAACAGTTTTATGGAGATAATGTGAACTATATATTTATTGCCTCTTAAATCTGTAATCAAATTGAATATATCAGAAAGAATTACATTGTTCACTCAGTTAACCTCGCTGCAGCCTTGAAATGTGCTCCAGATGCTGAGGACACTAACTTAATATTTAGTTTAAAATTAACATTTTTATAGTTTAAGCTTGTTGAAATTCTTCTTAGTGAATAAATTAAAATGAGATATTTTCCTTTCCATTAAACTAGCAGTGCAATTATTTCTTTCAGATATGATACAAATGTTTCTTATGAGATTTTATAAAGTATTATTTTTAACTTTTATTAAAATGTCAATAAATTTTTCATTACAGACAGTGCAACACTGCCTTTTGAATTCATGTCACAGCGTGAGATACACAGAGTTGCTTATAGGGGAAGCACTCTGTGTTGGCAGGATGCAGAAGGAAAACTAGCAGTTAGCAAGTAGTAATATCTGTGTATATTCTCAAGTCAAAACAGCTTACCTAAAAATTAAAGTTTCAAACAAAAATTGTAAAAAGACACAAATTCTCCATTTCACTTTTGACATCTGAGTATGGGTTCCTATGCCACTTAAATGCTTAAAAATTATAATATTATATAAAAATCAAAATGTTTTTCAGTATTAGGGATCTAAGTAAACAGAATATGCTTTTATTATTATTTTTAAAGAAGCAGAATATATAGAACTCTTCAAGAGAGATTCTTCAAGAGAAGTCTTCAGAGAGGTTCTTTCCTGTTCATACTATTTCAGCCTTAAAAGAATTGGTTAGGTGTTTACAAGTGTTTATAATGACCAAATTAATTTTCCGATTTCCATGTCAAAAGGAATAATGTTTCGCAAAGATGTCAAACAACTTTTAGGAAGCCCTGTGATTGTAATGCTCAAGATCACACAATTTTTTTACTCAAAGCATTTCTAAAATTTTGGGGACTAAAAAGTGATTTTTTTTCATTTTGAAAGAGTCTGGAATTTGATTTAGCTGAATTAGAAATACAGTGTAAACAGTTTCTCCCTTCCCATACTAAACATTTGTATGTGCATTAGAGAATTTTATGCTTACAGTGAGAGGATAAATACAAACACACCATACAGAAGCTAACAATAATGTGAATGATTAATAATCAAGTTCAGTAGAAATTTTGTGCAAAGATGTGGGCAGATAGCTAATTTAGCTGTTGTGCTTGCCTTGCTTTCTGGCTAATTTTTAAAAGAGTGTCTTTCCTTTTAAAACTTGTTACTAGAAAGTTTATCTGATTAGTTGCTGGTAGCAAAAGAAATGTTTATGTCTCTATTTCCTTTGTTGAAGATAAACCCCTTTCACTCTACCAGGACCTCTCCCTGTGTTGCACGTGAGCTGCAACTCTTTCTTTATTATTGTGGTGATCTTATTTCTGAAGGAATGGTGTTGACAGAGCATGGCCTGAGAGTAGTCTTTTTTATTAGGCTGTAAATACAATACACATGGAAAAGAAGAAATGTCACCAACGTCGGGGTGCGTGTTTCTTTTATCCATTTATAAAGTGTTTTTTTCAAGGGTTGCCAAATCCAAAGTATAAGCAGCTGCTAACTGTTTTGCTGCTATTCAACCAAAACACAATCAGCTGCATCCTGAAGTCAAATTGCCATGTTGATGCTGTAGAAATTTGGACTTCTAGGCCACTGGACCCCTGTTATCATCAGGCCACCACAAACCTCTGAGAAGGACTTAGAAGCAAAAAAAGGTTTGGGCTAAATTATGAGTTGATTGTTGTGGTGGGTTGACCTTGTCTGGACACCAGGTGCCCACCAAAGCTTCTCCTCAGCTGGACAGGCAAGAGAAAATGTAACTTAAAGCTCATGGGTTGAGATAAGGACAGAGATCATTATCAACTCACTGATTACTGTCATGGGCAAAAAGGGGTTGACTTACAGAACTTAATTTAATTTATTACCAATCAAATCAGAG
>VYZV01021157.1:0-16059 GCA_013401275.1 Pandion haliaetus
TGCTTATGGATGAATGCATGGTAAATACTTTTTAGCACTAGCATTATTAAAACTATAATGGAGTTACTGTTTAGAGATTATTAACTTTCTGCAAATAAATAACAATCATTTAGGTTCACATCCCTCGAAGCTTACTTCTTACATTGTTCTGCATATGTGTCTATATGCCAACCTTTTGATACAGAATTCAACATCTATCCGAACGTAAAAGGAATTGCAGTAATACAGGGTATCTATACTTGCTGTTTGCATTGAGTGTCATGTATTTCAGGACTCTACTAAGACACTTGAGAGACATCAGAAACAGAAATAAGGAGGCCCTCCAGGAAACTTTAGGAACAGTTACTCTGAAAATGAAAATTCAGGCTTCAGTAAGAGTTCTGTTGAGGTTATCTAACACAAAATCTCAGGTTCAAACAGGCTGGAAATTATTTTTTGGACAAGTAAATACCTTTAAATTCATTGACTAAGAGTCAATTGTTTGGTTTTTAATAAAATAATGATGATTAGAAATGGACTCCATGGCTAACTAAAATATTAAATAATATTTGTATTTAGGAAAAATTGGAAGAGCTTATTAATTTTCTGCTGCCTATTAGATTACTCCACTCACCAAGATGGTGAACCATTTAGTAAATGTCTTGGTAGAACATTATGAAATATAGCAGCCAAGCTTGTTACACTTTCAGTATTTTATAGCTCTACTTTCATTTACGATAATGTAAAAGACGTGAGGTTGGTTCCATACGATACAGGGGTGTCAAGTGAGATTTTTAATCTAAAGACAGAAAGTGGTTTTATTGAGACACTTCAAAGCTGTTATGCTTCCAACCTTCTAGCTGTCATGCTAGTGAGATGCTCTAGCCTGTGTCATGCAGATAAAGTATGGCCATTGAAGCCCCTTCTCCGCACTTCCCAGGTCTGTCTGGGAGTGTTTTAATCCCTGAGAAAAATTAAGGCATACAGTGGTGGCTATTGAGAAGTGCCATTTTTCTGTGAGGTTCTGCAAGGTCTGTCGCTCTTTCTGTGGGAAACTGTGCACTGTACAGATCTGCTGCAGAATCTCACATATTTTCCCTCTCTGCAAGGGTTTCACTTTTCGGTGCTGTCCACTGTACTTGATGGTTTTTAAGAAGGGAGTGATTGCAAACATCAAGACACTCCCAGCCTCAGACAGTGTTATAATGTTATTTTATAATTTTTATGAGGTATCAATTTTTTACTGCAATTTTTAAAGCATTGGAATAAACAATACAAAGTTCACGGCAAAAATGGAGTTCTCATTCCCCATGATTATTCTTCAAGGGCCTACAAAGTCATTCAAGTGCCTGTGGAGTTCATAACCTGAGACCTACTGTTCAGACTTGGAGGTGAACTTAGCAAGAGATGTAAGAGACTATACGAGCCCAGGACTGCTTGCAAAATGATAGGCACTCTTCTTTGAGCCGTGTTGCACTGTGTCTGCATCCGCTCCAGCTGGATTCCAGGCTGGGCTTTTTTACAGTTAGTTTTGCCAGGAGTGTGTGTGGTATTGCATGGGAGAAAAATGGCATTTGTTAAATTACACAGTTTCTCTGGGGATTGCTGGGAGAAGAAATGTTTCTGTACACTTTTCTTCCTCTCGCTCTGTAAGCACAATTTCCATTTGTGTTTTGAAGCTTATCTTTGATATGAATCTAATATTCTGTTTCTGTGTGTTGCAGATTGAAGATGGCAGCTGGCATAAGACACAGTTCTTTTTTCACACTCAGGACACTAATCAGCTTCCAGTTGTTCAAGTTAATGCACTTCCTCATCTCAAACCAGGACAGCAGCACTTTGTAGAAAGTGGTTCAGTGTGCTTTCTTTAAGGTTTCTGTCCTAGGTTTTTTTGCATCAACATGGAATTGCTTCAGAGGTTGAATGCAAAAGTAATGATCCATTACAGGCAAAATTACCAGGAAACTGAAGAATCATTTTAAACAGTGTTGGTTAAAGAACCTCAGGAAGAAAAAGGCTTCCTCCTAAGGAGAAATGGCATTGACAAAGAAAAGACAGACAGACAAGACTACAACAATTTTCACAAAGAAATTTGTTGGTGCTTTCTTGCATAATTTCCTGGAACTGAATATCTGAACATGGAATTTTTCAGGACCTCCAGTGTTCTTAGCAATCTCTTTAACAGCACTGCAAAAAAAAAACTTCCCGGGGAAAGCTGGAGACATACAACACTAAGGAGCAATACTGGCTAATGCTCCCAAACGTGCAATAGCTTATATATGAAAAGCAAATTATGCCACAGTACAATACATCTTCTTTTCTTAAACATTGTTTTATTATAGTCCTTTGTGGACACATGCATCTTAACAGATGGCACACTACCTCTTTTGTGTTTCCTGTCCGTATTGCCTTGGTGCTCTTCATTACACGAGGTGCTTGTGGCCTTAGCAGACGTTATTTGAGTCCCTTTTTATCTTTCAGACTGTATGTGCTGGTTACATCAGGATATGTTTCTGTTGTAAAGGTACTTATTTTAAATCATTGGTCACATACTTCACTACAATGAAAACATTATTTATGTGGATTTCTTGTTTAAAATATTTTTGTGTGCTGTTGTGGAAGTGGTATATGAGACAGCACATTGTATATGATGCATATAGTCAGAACAGTTAGCTTTACAGCCATTGTAAAAATTGTTGTAGAAGAGCTTCCTACAGTAGTTTTGAGTCTTAGATTCTTTATTTCAGTTAACATTTCTGTTGCCAAAGGCATCTTAAGATGATACATTTTGTATATATTTTGTAACTTGTGAAAAAAATAATCTACTACAGCATGTCTTCTGAATGGCTGCTGTTAAATTATAATCAGCGTTTCATCAACCTAGAAATTCCACTTTTGCAAAGTTATTAGATCATTTTTTAAAAAAATTAAGCCTAAAATGTTCAACCATCTTTTTTTACTAAAAAAAGAACAATTTTGCCATTAGGAAAAGCAGTCTTTATAATGATATGCCTCTACCTATTATCAGTCCGAAGTGTGCTCAGTAGTACATGGCAAGGTGACACCAGACTATACTGGGGAGCATGGGAGCGTTCAAACAACTCGTTTAACTGTCTTGATCCACAGGAAACCACACTTAACAAAGTATAATAAAATTAGCTTCTAAGCTATCTGTTTGTCTTTTACTATTCTGTTTTGTATTGTATAGTTCATTCTTAGTAACAATGAAAATCCTCTAGAAGGGTACTTGTTAAGTGGCAATATTTCTTTTACCAAGGGGAAATGCACATGCTTTGTGCCGTGGAATACTGTGAGATTGACAGGGTTTACTTTTACAACGTAACGTACATGCACATCCCATTTTACATTTTATATCAAAGCATCAGTTTTGTTCCCTTTGAGGAAATCTGATAAAACTAAAGACAAAGCAAGATTACAGAGTGATGATAAAGGTTAGAGAAAGTGTCTTGCTTTTTGCAGCTTCAAGATCATTACACTCTAACAGCATCACTTGACATTTGCTCTTAGTTTGGCTGTGGAGCTGATGTGACAAATGGGTGGGGGTTTTTTTGTAAGAATGTAATCTTTTAGAAAATGTTCTGCTTCATGTATATTTTTATTAGTCTCATTACCCTATTTCTGGAAATTCTTTATAGCCTATATTTATGGTTTATATTAGCATGTCTCAGAAATTCTCTCTCTTAAAAACAACACCTTAAAGTATTTTAAGGCTGCTCAGATGTAAATATGTGAAATATGTGCATTTCTGTAATTGAGGCAAAAATGCCCAGCCCATGCAGACAGCACAATGAATTTGTGCAGCGGGACACTGACAGATAATAATGTACCATGTCACCTGAGTTGGAGGTTGCCAGAAACATTTGGCTGAAAGCATCCTGATTGACAGTATACTCGTGTATGGTGCAGTGTGTGTTTTGGAAAGCCTCTTGTATTCAGGCATCTTTAATGGAGCTCCTGAGGGCTTTTGCAGATGTCGTACACTTTTGTCCCACAATGTTAACAAGTGTCCGTACTCTGCAGTTAATTTTTTATGGTTTCTAAGGTGGTCACCTACTTTGTTACCCTTCATTTTAGAGCGAGCCCTGAGCTAGTTTACAAGAGTCTTTGTCAGAATCCTGTTATCCCTTTTCCTTTTATTGTTATTTTTCATGGTTAAAAATCCAGTAAAAAGCACCTGGGCAGCTGGGGCTTGAAACAGCCTAAGGCGGGAGGGATAAAGGCTACAGGATGCTCTCAGCGCCGCAGGCAGCGGGCCGGCTCCCGCCCAATGCAAGGCCCGGCGCCGGCAGGTCCCCGCGGCCCGGTGAGGCCGCCGCCATCCGAGGGCCGCCAGGCGGCGCCGCTGCCCAGGAAAGGCCGGGCCCGGGCCCGGGCCCGCCTCGGCCAGACCCCGTTGGGCACCGCGTGGAGAGGCGGTGCCGCGCAGCCATGGCGGAGCAGGAAGGCCCCGAGAGCCCTCGGCGGCCGTCGGGCGGGCGGAAGATGTCCCTGCAGAGGTAGGGACAAGGGCGGGGTGCTGGACCGCCTTCAGGCCTCCTGCAGAGGCCCGTGGCCGCCGGGCCTCGCGGCCGGCTGGGCTTCGGGAGCGCCTTCCTCGGGCTCCGCGAAAACTCGGGGCCGCCGAAGAGAAGGGCTGCGCCGGCCTATCCTCACGCAGCGCCGCCGCCGTGGGCCTGGCCTGGGGGCTCCGCGGGGTCTGCTGCGTGCCGGGCCTGCCCCCCGGGGGGGCGCCGGTGCCCCAGGGAAGGCAGGTGCCCCAGGGAAGGCAGGTGCCCGGGGTGCACGGCATCGCTGTCTTCCGCCCTGCAGCCCCCGCGCCTTCTCCTTTCTCCTCTGTCCGTGTGGAGAGGAGTAGCCGCCTCTGCGAGGGCCGCAAGCGCTGCGGGACGGGGCAGCTTCGTTCTCTTAGGAGCGAGGGGACTGTTCTGGGCGTGGGGTGGGTTTTGCCCTGGGCAGCAGCGTCTGCGTTTGCCTGTTAGTTGGGGTCTGCAGGCGGGTGACGCGTGGCGAAGTTTTCTCTCTGGCGTGGCAGCTGAATTGCTGACGTGCGTTGGGCACTGTGGAGGTACGGGAAAAAAAGGAATCCTTGTTCGGAGTAATTCATGTTTCTGTTTTGCAGCGTGTGAAACGCTGTTGTTCTGTTCTTAAAATACTTCGTGCTGCCAGTATACAGAACCACCTTCTCGTCAGGAGATGGTACTTCCGAGCTTGTCCTTCGCACCTCCACTGTCTGCTAGCAGCAAGCTTGTGATGGGGAGAGGAAGAAAAATACTTTGAGGCTTACGTTTTTCCTTTAGTAGTTGAAAGTGGTGGGTTTGTGCCATTCTTGAAAACCGTACTGATGTGAATTTCCCTCCCCCATTTGTCAAGAGTTAAAATAAATTGAAAAGTGACAATTGCTTCAGTTAATGTAGCCAGAACTTTTTCATAGGAATAGCAGAAACATCTGTTGTAACAGCGTAGTTACAAAGCAGAAGATTATATTTGTAGAGGAATTTTTTTTTAATGAGATAAATATTTGTTAGCTATATTCCTAAAGCTTATGCATTGTGCCTGAGAGGTTCCCTGACTTTGGGGTTTCCGCTGCTAACAGCCAGCAGAAGTTTTGCTGATGATATTGTCATGGTTTTTCTGTTTTGTTGAAAAAATGGGGTGCAGTTTTCAGGTCTTATTGTGAATCCTCAACATTTATTTTCCAGCTGCCTAAAACTGGGAGCGTTATAAGCCAGCATGGTGTATCAATGCACATTACAGGTGATGTAAGTGCATTGATACAAGCAGGCCACAAAGCATAAATTGATACAGCTTTGCTATGCTTCCAACTCTGCGCTTAGTATAGGGTTTTTCTCTTTCTTTAGAGCATCCGTGCTGTGTTTTAATGTGGGTAAGACCCCTGTACATGTTCGGAGGTATTTCCCAGAGCTTGCATTATTTTGTCTGCCACCTTATCTAATCCAGGGTATTTGTATTTTTGCTTTCTTCTTTCAAGGTTCAGATAACTTTTCCTGAAAATGCCGATTGATGGCCTAGCGCCTAGTTGTTGAGCAGGCACCTTCCCAGGCCAGACAGGCACAAAGATACTGCTTTATTAAGAGCTACTTTTTACTTCTTTCAGATGTGAAACGTGCAGCAAAGAGGAAGCTAAGTACAGATGTCCACGATGCATGAAATATTCGTGCAGGTATCTATTATCTGAATTAAATTGTTTTGGTTATTTTCCCCACTCGTGTTGAATGGCATGTTCATGTTTTTCTTTTTGTTGTTTCAGTCTATTGTGTGTAAAGAAGCATAAACTTGCACTGAGCTGTAATGGAGTCAGGGATAAAACAGCATTTGTCTCTGTAAATGAATTTACTGACTTGAACCTTTTGAGTGGTAAGAATATTCCTTGTACTTTTTAAAATTCATTGTTTTTACTAGGTTAGCACTACATTTTTCCTTGTTCTTTTTTTACCTTCAGATTATCGTTTCCTGGAGGATGTAGGAAGGACAGCTGATGCTGCTGCTCGACATCCTACTACGCATAGTCCAACAACAAAAAAACTTGTAAGTTTTAAATTCGCAGCTTGGCTTGTTGGAGATAGGGTTGACTACCTTTGAATTCCCACCGAGGCGGTCCCAATCCAGATTTCAGAGCTGATACCTCTCTTATGAAAGTATGAATGACCCTGAATTTCAGAGCCAGAAATCAAAAGAAGTCTCTAGGTTTATGTAATAGTAGTATTGATGGCTACGTCCAATTGCTTAGAAGAATAGATTGCTAACAGTGTACATTCTTAAAACTAATCCATGACCACTCTTGCTGTTTGATGTTAGATGTGTGTTAAGAAAGCCTGAATGTTTCCTTCCACCTCCACAACTTTTTTGAATTTTTAACTACAAAATTCCCAGGTAAACAGTGGATTTATTAATTGCCTAAAAATTATTACATGCTTCCCCGTATACCAAATCAAGGCAACTAGAGTTCTGCAAAGAATAAATCTAAGCAGCAGTGAAGTAAAAGCCAGCCTTCTAAGGGTGAGAGGAGATTTTTGTGAAACTCCTGTAATTCCAGTAAAGCATTAATGAGATCACAGAAATGTATGGCATTTCCTGAATGTCCTGTGACGATAAACTGCAAAGACCAAGATCAAGAAGGGAAAAATAAAAAAAAACCCAAACCCAGAAAAACAAAATCTGTTCCAAACAACTCATTGATATGTCACAGAAGGGCATCGGGGCCATGTTTTTTTCCAGTCTTGTGAAGGTATCTTTAAATACAGCACTAAACTCAGTTGGAGAGAACTCATGATGACAAAGTAAATTCAGAAGGCGCCAGCTTTCTCTCAGGCTGAAGTCATGCTCTGTGTGTGTGTGTACTTATCACCTTGATGCCTTGAAAACGTGCGCTGAAGGTGGTAAGATGCCACGTAGGTAGCAGCTTTTAGGGTGTGATACTAGGCATGTTTATGGGATGATACCCTTAGTGCTACCTTCAAATTGGAATTTGTCAGAGTGGCTGACATGGTGCGTGTGCATCCCTTCTGCTAGCAGGATTGTAGCCCAAAAAACAGCTCCGTGGGTAGTATTGCACGCACAAAGGCTGGCAGTGGCTTTAACAGTATGTAACTATAAAGAGGTCGTTGGCATGTTGTTTTTTAACCATGGAAAACCTTCGCCTGAAAATGTTTCAGGTAGTTTGTAGGCTTACTTTAACTTTATCATTCGTGATTTTTTTTTAAAAAAAACAAAGAAAGTACTTCAATAATGTGGCCTTTTCTACAATTTTCCCGTAATACCTGTCAGCATTACTCTTTTACTGTTTAACTTTCAGGTTTTGAATACATTAATTCAGATTTTTTTTTAAAAATTGTTTTTATTTTTTCCTAGTTATGTTGCTTGAGAAACAAAGCTCGAAAGTGTAATATTGACCTGAGAACACTGCCTGTTGGATTTACAAAAAGGAGAGAAAATTCAACCACCTTCAATTGCATGTGAGTCTTCAGTTGGTTACAGTCAGCAATATTTTGTTTTCACTGAATGCATAATGATGCAAATCTGAATTCATAGCGATGTGCTTGCTTTTAAAATCTATTAAGGTACATGAATTTTTACAAAAGCTATCTAGATTTAGTATTTTGTGCTGCGGGTTTTCATTTTTTAAGCTCTTTGAGCTCAGTTGAACAGCTTATGCAATTTATGCTTTATTTTGAAAAATACCGACCACCATTGAGTAACAGGAGGAAGAATCAGTGCTGTTGTGTTCTTCCATCTTTTAATTAACATTGACTTTTGTTGCTGGAAAAGAAAACACTTCTTTAAGGGTTTATGGTAGAGGATTGATGTAGAATGATTGCAAAAATCCCTCTCTCTGAAAAGGCTGACTTTAAGTCTGAAGAGGTGCTTCCAATACAGTTCTCTGTTGTATGCTATGTTAGGAGTTGCTATACTGGAGGATGTGGATGCTTGATACGGCGCAGCATAGAGAGACAAGTGCAGACAGACAGATATGAATTCAGGAAAAAGGCTAAGACAACTTCAAATGTTCTTCCCTTTATCCACTCTGTGGCTTTTCTCTGATATTCAGAGTTTGTATTTTAATGTCTTTGCACATTAAATAAAAAAATACTAAAAAAAACATTACACAGTATTTCATTACAGCAGGAAACAGGCCTAGAGTTCAGCTTGGTGATCTGCTGGGAGCAAATACAAATGCCTTCTGGGCTTCTCACAGTAATCAGCTGTACCAGCTACCCCTGATAGCTCCTCCGCTCGTTTTCTTCATGGTCTCGGTTTTGGTGGCAAGTTCTGCTCTCAGGATGCGTTTTTCCCTCTATTCTGCGCAGTGCTGGTGGTGGGGCGCGGTGACTGGCCACCAGGTGTCTCTCCTGGCAAAGCAAAGACCAGCCTGAAAAACCAACCCCTCCACAGACTTGCCTCTATCATTTCTTCTGTTCTGGGGCAAAAGCTGAGGTTTTTGGTTTTGCAGATACCTTAGTTTTTAGCAGAACGTAAGGCATAAAAGAGATGTAGAAGTGTAGCCTTTTAAAGTTACATATTTTACCGATTCTGCTAGAGAAAACCTAGGGTGGACCAATGGAAAGAAGGGAAATCTGGGGCATTTTCTCCTCCCTCTGCCCCAAATTTATACATCGCTGAGGCTCTCCGCTCAGAACAGAACCAGGTGGTGGCCCCAAACCTTGCACATGTTAGTCATTTGAGCAGAGGCTGTGTGCCTCTGCACTGACTTTCTTTTCCTTAGCCACATACTCTACCTTTTACAGATACCTTGTGCTAGGCTTATGCTGTTGGAGTATCTCAGTCTTGGAACTGAGTTTATCTTTCATGGGGAATTTCCTTAATGTTGTAGATAAAACAACACCCTGAAGGAGTACAGGGTAAGGAGTAGTTGTTAAGAGCCACAGCAAGTGCAGAAGGCCCAGGGATGCTGGGATCTGTAGCTAAGAGAAAGACAGAAGAACAGAAAAGGCACAGATACAGGGAGGTCTGACACTATTGGGAAGATCCTGGGCTCACAGGGTACAATGCTGTGCTCACAGAAATTTGCCTTCATGTACCATGTTTTTCAGTTCTTTTTCTGTATAAAGCCTTTTTGGCTACATAGTGAAGTGTAGCTTGCATTGGGAACAAATTAAGCTTTGAGCAGATTACGCTTTCACACATATCATGCTTTATGTTGTTTAACAGAAGCGGATTTAAAAACTAAGAGGATGGGGCAAGGAAGGTGACTTATTGGCAAATAGACATGGAAATATTTCACAGGCTGTATGGGAGAACGCCTTACTGGTTTTTGTCAATCATAAAAGTCCTGGGTTATTTTTGTTGTTGTTGTTGCTGTTTGGGAACGCTAGCCTTTCTGAGGCTTTCACATCCCATCAGAAAGAACATGATAACATTCTCTGTTCTTAAGAGGATAGGAAGTAACCATCTTTTTCCTGTAAATGCTGTTCAAGGGTATGGAATATGCTCAGTGAGTAGTACACAAAGGACATTTCCTCTCTTTTGCAGCTACTGTTATTCATGCGGCAGTGGGCTGTTTGAATTCAGTGATGCAGATTAAAAATTAACCTTTAGTTTTGGTTGGTTTTTTTTTTTTTAGTTGGCATGTTTTGCTTACTCTCCTTAAATGGGCTCCTGAGGAACCAAACCTCAGGTTTGATCAAACCAGTGTATATCAGCCATTTAACACCTATCCCATGTGACTTCATGACACCCATAACATTTTGTTGAATATTACATTCAAATGGGGTAAGGCTGTGCAAATAGTTGCATTACATGAGTTTAACACCTGACAGTGGTCAGGGTCTGGTGTGTCTACTCTTCTGTAGATCCAAACCCCTTCTCATGCTGTTTGTCAGTCGAGATTTGTAGAGGAGTTGCTCCAGAGGGTGGAGGTTGGAAGCTGCTCAACATATGTGCATGGAAGGCTGAGAACAGTCTTCTCTGTCCTCTTCACACTCTCCGTGCGAGTCAAGCTGTTAGGCTGTACAAGGCAGGAATGAGAGTAATCCAAAACTAGGAAGTACAAGATGTATTCTTGTGTCATCCCCTGCCCCTGCCAACTCTGGAGGACAAATCAGTGGTTAACACATCCAAACAACCAGACTCTTCATTTCCTGGTTTGCATTAGTCTGTTCGCTAAATTTGGTGTTTTGAAAGCATATGTGCCAATGCTGGGCAACACATGGATTAGACTAACTTGTAATATTGAATATCTAGATAATGGAGGGTCATTAGAAAGTAGAGTCTGAGTCCAGTTTGTGAACTCGTGGGACACCTGACTTAGAGATGGTTTAGGATACCTTATTTGCAAATTATTTTTAATGTGCTGCTTTACCCTACCTTTTCTATGGTGCCCTTATTTTCCAATAGAAGTGATGGTTCCCCTTCTGGACACGTGCTGCCATGGAGTTGGGGTGGCCTGCTGGGTAGGAAGCCTTTGGGAAGGGGTGGAGAACGTGACCAGGTTGGGATGAGGGCTGGGGTGGTAACTGGGGAGCTGAAGCCAGCAGGTCAAACGGGAAGAGGGGAGGGAGCTTGCAATTCCACGGCTCCTGGTTCCCTGGCGGGAGATGATGACAGCAGTGAGACACTGAAATGGGGCAGTGCAGCTCCCTCAGCTCTGCAGTCTGTGCTGCCCTGCTCCGACCCTCCCTGCTGCTTACGCTGTCATAGGCATCTCCACCCAGCCTCCTCCCCGCTCTGTTCGCAGCACCTCCCAGACAAAATCCTTCTTACCTCTCTTCCCCGCCAAGAGGGGCCAGAGGGCTGGCTACAAGTCTTCTCCCTGGCGGCAGGCAATGCCTGCAGCTTGGGAGCATTTGGTCAGATGATGTATGTGGAAGAAGGAATCTTTTTCATCCTCTCTCTTCTTTGATTTAATTCTGAGAACAAAATACAGTGTGGAGATTTGGGATTAGCCTCAGTTAAGAGATCATTAGTGTTAGAGAAGCTACTTTGAGGTACACCTGAAAGCCCTAAAATGTCAACTCTAATCCTTAGCTGGGTAGGGATAATTAAAATTGTTTGAAGTGTTGCTGATCTTGAGAATTTACCACGGAGTTAACTGAGCTGGGTTTTGGGCTAATGCTACACTGTTAGAGCTCTTAAACTTGAATGTAGTTGTTACTTAGTACATAGTTTTGCTTGCTTTCTAGGATCCTCCAAACTAAGTTCCCAGGCAGAGGAATGCTGCTCTGGAGTGATCGGAGAGCAGGACGTTCATGAATTTCAGTAAATCAGTAGCCTTTCAGAACCCCCCCATCTGAAGACGAGTACTGACAGAGTTCTGTACCTCTCTACCTGAGATTTTCTTTTTTTTTTTTTTTTTTTTTTCAACTGAAATATTTCATTCTATAGTGAATCTGATTGTAATTTTATTTGCAGAAGTTAAAGAGGACAGTAGTTTTATTCTTTAAAGATTATTACAGTTGGGGTTACTTGGCCTTGACAGTGTCACTTTGATTTACACAGGACTCTCAGTTCAAGCCCGGCATGTTTGATTATTGCAACACATATGGTTAGTAACATCTCGTGCTGTTAGGAGGCCCCTTGATAGAAGACCATATGTGTTACAAAGGAAGTGCACTTCAGTTTCTTCACTGATTGTCTTGCTGTTTACTGTAACTAGGAAACATATGAACTTTCAGTAGAAATACTGCTGTTTTACTGTTTATACATCAAATCCAGGAATTATCTTGATGAAGTTTCAAGAAAACAGAGGCATCCACTTTTGTGTGCTGCTGTTAGAAGTGCAAAGTCAGTTTGGCACTAGGAGCACAGAGTTTGGGGGGCATGGGGGGAATGAAATCATCACACCTCTGCGTGTTCTCTTATTTTAATTTTTTTTAATCCACAAGAGAATCTAATCACTTACTTGGGTTGTATCTTCATTGCTTAAGAAAGTTGAGAAAGGCACTATTATCCAAAGGTGTAGATACTGAATGGCCGTTATTTTAATTAAACTTCAGTACATTGGATAAGAGTACTGGGTATTGTCAAATTAAAGGATAACTGGTCCTTCTTTAAACTTCTTTGTGTCCTTTTCATCTCTTTGATCAATTCAAAATAACATAGACAGGTGTCTACAGTATTTGTGCTTCGATGTAAGATGTCCTGTATACTATTTTTAAAACATATTAAGAATATTAGTTGATAAATAGAAACAAAATCATCAGTGAACTGCTATCTTTGATAGGCTGGCAGTGAAGTACTTTTTCAGAGCCAGAAGTGCAGTTGGTATCTTAAGATGTGATGAATTTGGAATTTTTTGTCTATATATATTTTATTTTACATATATATACTCACACACAAAACCTTGTACTGCAATCTAGGCAAAATTGACTTCAGAGGAAATGTAGGTAAGAAAGTTAAGTGTTACGAGATATTTTATAAATGTTTTAAGAAATAACACAAACATTGGACACTTCTAAAAATCTGTCAAGGCACTTAACTGGTATGTCCAAGTCCCAGAATCCTGTGTAGATCTGTCCTTTAATTCCTGGCAGCTGTACTGTCTACCCCCGCAGTACTTGGAGCATCTTCCTAGGTACTGCATTAACCATAAAAGATGGTGAGAATTTTTGCAGTTGTCCTGAGAGCTAGCTGGAGGTAACAGCCACTTTGTATATACTGTTGCTGTCTTTGTAACATCAAAAATAAAAATCTTTCAGTTATTGCTGCAAAATACATGTAGTTCTGTGAAAACTACAGTTGATCATAGAAAATATTTTTTTGGAAGTTTTAGGAGAAATGAAAGGGAGACAGTTACTTTGCTTTGGAAGAACAGTAATTGCAAAACAGCCTGTGCAGTTCTGAACATAATTTGCAGCTACATCTCACGCAGGGGAAGAGGTGCTTGGCTCCTCTTTTTCCCTCTGATCAGTTTCCATGCTTCTGAAGTAGCCAAAATAGAATGTGAAGCCAAGCAATGCAGGGATGGGCTGTGATGGTGCTTTTACTGCTGCTTTTACTGACATCAACGGTGTGCTTGTGCCTCATCCAGATCTCTGCTGTGTGGTAGTTTCATAGTCAGTGCCTTGGTATTCAAGAGAACCGTGGAGTGGCGTTTCATGGCAGCCTAGCGGCATGGAACACTTCATGTAGTGAGTTGTTACTCAACTGCAGATGACTCAATTAAGCATTTTCGTTTAGAAAATGAACATAGTACATGTCAGTTGTATTTGAAGGAAATACTACCCCAGTGAGCCATAGTGGAAAATGAAGTCAGTGAGATCTGGAGCCAGGATACCTAATTTTAATCAGAACTTGTTGTGAAACAGCTTTGATAGCACCTACATTTGACATCAAGTTTTCTAACTGGGCAGAGATCAGGGATGGTGAGGGATGCTTCATGTTAATAACAGGCATCCAGCAGGTTGTTTTTTAAGACTTCATTGTACAGCAAAGAGTATGAGGCTATTTCAAGTCTAAGCTTCTTTTCTCCTTGCCTCCTTCTACCCTGTTCTTAATCTATTTACCTCTTTCTGCTTGCCATTTACTTTCAGGCAAGAGTACTTAACTGGAGTTTCAGTATTGATGTGCTGAAAAAAAAATATCAGTGTTTCTGTTTTTCCAAAGTGAAACTTTTTGGCAAGGAATGATCTTTTTAACTTCAGTGTTCAGAATCCCTGATTCATTGCTCTTTCTGTGCAGTATTCCATAGACTAGATTGTGCCTGGAAGGAGGAGGGATGCTGAAAGTCTGAAAAGAACCCTCTTAAGCTGATTTTACAGCTGCATTGATGAGCTGAGTCTGCCTCAGTGAGCCCACAGGGAACTGGTCTTGCATGTGAAATCAGAATGTGCTGTGCGAGACCATGTCAGCAGACACATAGAGTATTCCTAACAACAGGTAGCAGATAGCTAGAAGTACTTCTGGAACATTTCTTTTTCAAGTGCCTGCGTTAAAGACAGCCCTCTAGGCCACATACATGTTTCTGTAAGCTGTGTCACAGTTTGTCTGTTTCCACTTGGGAGAGGAACATCTGCAGTACTCCTATTGCTTTGGCTGTCTTGATTTAAAAAATTGACAGAAACAAAGTCCATAGCACAATAAGGGTTGGTCACTTCGAGTAGATAAACATGGCCTGTTTGAAAAAATTGTAGAAGATGTTGAGTTAAATGAAAAAATGCTAGAAATACTCACTTTAGTTGATAACATATAACAAAAACCTCATCTGAACAGTCCTTATCTTATAAGTTTTTTAATAAATGTGCCCATCATCAGTGTTTCCTGCAGCTAATGATGGTGACCCTATTTCTATGTCTAAAGATTAGGAACTTTTACTAAAGTCTCCTTGGGAAAGTGCTTTAAATTAATACTGTGCCGTGTTAAATACCAGATATTAACATATGTCTGAGGAATCACAAGCTCATTAATCATAAGTCAATTGAACTGGTTCCATAACCCTATTAATATTCCAGTTTGCTCTATGCTTATGGTAGCACTGATGCTTCCTTCAGCTGTTGGAATGAAGAATTGCAAAACCTTGTTTCACTCATTTTGCAAAAAGCTTCCAAAATGCCACTCACTGATTTTGAGTTACTTCAAAACCTTTTTCAGTTTGGTAGTTTAAGACAGTATCATACAAATATGCAAAATAGCATAAAATTCATGAGGCAAGATACTATTGTCAGCTTCTGGTTATATATGCTCTGTAATTAATAATGTTTTCTGTGTTATCCTCCAGCTCTGGTCAGTCTTCTTACTTCTTTCAGACCTGATGTGCTCTAACTTCACCTTCTCATTTAAGGAAGGTGCTCTCATTCTCAGCTTTAACATGAGCAGATAGAGGGGAAGAATAATAAGGCATGCTGCACAACTCTGCTGAGTCACATGTTGTTTTGGGCAATTTGGACTTCATTAGTTCTTTTTATTCTAATTATTAGGTCCTTGGAGCTAGGGTTCTTGGTTGCTCTTTTTTTCATAAACACTAACGCTTCTGATTTTATTTATACTACAGGAAGCGTAGTTCAGCTGTAAAGCTCAGTTTTCTCCTAGGAGTAACTAGGTAAGGGAATGATTATTTATTTGATAAGAGCACTTTTTATAAAGTGCTTGCTTTCAAAAATGGTACCATAGTTAATTGAACTTAGCAGCTAAGTTTACTGTTTTGCACATACACTTGTCTCTGCAGCCAGCTAGAATCTACTGGATAATGTTTCATCTGTTTGATAAACATGTTGGAACAACACTGTGTTTACTTTTAATTGTAGTACTGGAATCTTTGCATAACTGATGGTAATTATCTTGGATATAATGATTCATAGGTCTTAAGTAGTGTTTTAAAAAAAAAAAATTTGAAAAAGGAGGGGGAGTGCCATTAGACATTTCTATGCTTCACATAGATGTCTAGCCTCTGATTTCTAAATGGTAGTAGTTACCTCCTTCCTCTTTCAAATCTTTGCTGTCAGTCACGAGTGTAAAATTCTGAACCAGAGCAAAGGGCCATGCACCTACCTTTTAGACTGTGCTTTTTCTTAGGAGATTCTTTTAGAAAAATACTGTTATGCTCAACATACTGAATGGGAGAATTTGGAGCAATGAGAGGAAAAATAC
>VYZV01021158.1:4809-25192 GCA_013401275.1 Pandion haliaetus
TAACAAGTTTGCAGCTGAGGATTTATCATTTAGCTGTCTTCTCTGTCCTGTATTGGCAAACATCGGGACAAGCATGCTGCCCTATCTTTCAGTGACATTTTCAAAATACATCAATATATTGGGGCTATTAAGACAAGCATGTTACAGCATCAGAAAGCCTAATTACGGGAACAGATTTGTTTCAGCATATGGCTCATACCCTGCCGCCATGGGGTAGGTGGGGAGGGCTCATTGCTCATTTTGGTTTCAGGATCAACACTGGCCATTCAAATATGGTCCTCCTTGTATATCAGCAGAAAACCTGTCCTTGCATTCAGTAAGAGAACAAAAAAAAATTAGTTCTGAATACTCTTTAAAATATTCCTTAATCATTTGGGGCAGAATTCTTGTTTAATAGTAATGACAGTACCCAAACATGGAAGAGTTAAATAGCACAGTTCAGCCTTAGGGAAACTGGAAATCCCCCAAGTCACTGAAGGTATTCACACTGCGGATGTTATAAATATAGCCACTATATTTTATAATGTTTAATCTTTTTACATTTAGAAATCAGTTTTATGTTGCTAGGTAGTTTCGAGTGAAATTATTACATTATCATGTGAGGAAATGCCATGGCACTAATGGGTGCATTAAAACAAAATGTTACACTTCAACTGAAATACCATCTTGAACTTACTATTTATATTAAAATCAGTATAATTTCTACCAGGGGGATTTTTTTTAAAAGGTGATTTAATATAGTTGAAATTACATGAAACATTTTCGCACAGATGTAATGGCAGTATCATACTGTGAGAAATCAAGAAAGGGATGTAACTGTACCTCTGTTAAAACACCAGTATTGCATTTAAATCTTTTTTTTCCTGTTACCATGTGTTATAAATTTGAAGCTAACACATATCTAGCTAGTAAGAGGATTTTTTAGATGTTAAAATGCTACACATCCAGAGCATAAAAAACTCCAAAAGTAAGCACTGTTATGAGAGAAAAATTACTCATTTGTTTAGAATTAAAAAAGTAATTTTACAATTCCATAACCAATGCATTATATAGTAACACAGCAAATATTATACATTCTCATCACATACAGTTTTAAGGATGATTTATTTCAATAGTTCAGCAACTATAAAAGTGCTGTGTTAAAGAATCCACATGTTATCAGCTGAACAATTTTATGAGGTGATGATGTGAATCTACATCCACCAAAGATCCTATTCCATGACGAAAAGTTAATGTTTCAGAAAACTGGAGTGCTCTCCTTGGCTGTGTGATTCTGACTGAAAGCACTTAGCAAAAAAGGATTGGTTTGGGCTCACATGTACAAACATACTGACAAAAGCAGTATTTTTTGAGCAAGGGCTTCAGTGAGTGAATAGCTTTTGTTTACTACAGCAGTCCACAGAAGACAATTTGTTAAAAAGTTGAAAAGTTGACAGTAAAAGATCTCATTAATAACTGAAATAGCCTATTTCCATAAAATGTGAAAAACCTCACTTTGCATAGAAATAAAAATCCTGTTAAAATTAATGTGAAGCCCTCTCAGAGTAGATGAAATGATATGACCCATATAATAGAGAGCAGACAGGAATCTGAGCAAGCAAACAGGAATTTTAAAACATATATTCATTGTATATATTTAAAATACCCACATTTAAGGTTGGCATCTATGCCTTTTTTTGAAAAGTGTCAAGCAGACTCAATCCTAAAGCTTATCCTGTAGTAAGTGTTTTGCATTTGTTTATGAAATGGATTTTTAACACACAAATACTGATACAGAAAAAAACTCTAATTGCATCATAAATCAGAAGAGCAAAGTGTGTTATAAAGGTGAATTGAATTAAGATCCACTTAATCTATCAAGTTTTGTAGCAGTGAACAGCTTTCAAAGGCAACTGACAGGTGTTATGTTTGCAGTTTTCAGTCTTTCAAATAAACATCCACTCACAGACACTTGGCAATTCATTGTAAAATACAAATCTTATGTTAGCTTCTACTTCTGTTTTCAATAACAAACTAAAACCAGCAGAAGCAAACTGGGATTTTTAATCTAAATGTTATTTTCACTTTTCAAGCCTTTTCATTTCACAGCTTTTATACCTGATGCTTTCTAAGTCTATTTTAGCAGATCAGACACCACACCTACAAAGAGCACAAACTGCAAGTGACCACTTTACCTTCTGAAAAATCAATCAGTCCCAGCAAATGAAGCAGCTTCAGAGACGCAAATATAATCACAACAATACCCACTGTTTGCAGTCCCTCCGACTCCCACTCAAGAGTCAACATTCTTCCAACAGGCAAATCATTCCAGTCTTCACAGCAGTTTGCAATCAGAGGGAAAGTAGAGGATTTTACCAAGAGTTTGCTTTGAAGAAAGTTGCAGTGGTGTAAAGCAGTGCTGTACTGAGCTGTGGTGATTCACCAGCCACTCTAGCTGAGACAAAATATCAGACAAAGCCCCACATCTCATGCTTCTTTAAGCATTCAGTTTCATCAGTAGCGAGTCCTCTTAGAAGGCTGAGGTGGACCATGAACCCCTGGGTATGACATTGTATCCTGTGAGCAGCGTTACTTCAGAGCTGCTGGAGGAACATCTGTCTCGGAGCTGGAGACTTGGCTGTGTCAGTGCCAAGAAGAAACGCTCCCTGGAAACTTGCACGAGGGAGCACGCTGCTATCTGCACTCTGCACTCCAGCCCTTCCAGACCCAGCCTTTGCGATTCTCCCCCAGCTTCTCTTAGCGCAATTTTTGTTAAGTTTGATAAATGACAGTTTGCTACAGACAGACATGTTTTCACGCGTGCTAAATGCTGCACGTCAGAAAACTACTGCCCTCTGCATTAGAAAGAATAATGTTCAGAGAAACACTGTCCCTTCCTCTTAAGCATCACCAGAATCTAATTAGAATCTTCTGTGGAAATGAGAATGGAAATTAAAGAAATACACATCAGCATGATCGGTGCCTCCAGCTAGCAAATTATAGTGCTGTCAAGGAGACATGCACTGCCCAAACCCCTGTTCTGTAGCCAGGAAGAATGTATTATTTATTGACTGAGAAACAAAACAGTGCTTTTCTGTCTAAGGATGTGAAGCTAAAAGTGCTGAAGCCCAAACTCTGATATATATGAATGGGAATTAGGCATTTGCCATGGCTTCTGGGAAGATCTTGCCCAGGCTACTCATCAGGGGCAAAAAAACCCAGGCTTATGATCCCAGCTGATTTATTGGATAGTCTGTATAAACTAATTGGCCTGTGTTTATTAATGTGATTACCAGGAGGATACTCAGTGTGAAGAATAGGCTGAACGGTATTTATGCAGCACATGCATAAATATTACAAGGTCAGGCCTAAATGCTTATTCTTCTGCCCATCCTAATAATTTAACTAAATCCTGTCCACAGGTATACAAGGCACTAATGTGAAGTATCAGATAAATAATTTTAGACACCCTTATTACTAAAGAAACACATATGATCTAACACTAAAAACAATCTCATAAATTATGTCCGGTATCAACCACTCATCTTAGGTAGCTTAACTCTTTCCGTTAGAAAAAACTTTAGCTAACTTTTAAGAAGCTCAGAAACTTTTATTTTTGTTCAGAAAGCCATTATTTTAAATCAGCATAATATCAAATTGTAACATTAACAATCTATTGTTTATGGACTGCCAGGTACAGAAAGAAAAAAGTAATCTCCAGCTACTATCAGCTTTTTTTGTTTTTCTTTGAAGGCTGCCTGTATTGAATTAAAACAACTAGTTGGAGTCACAAAGTTTTGCATATAGACAGAACTCTAGAATCTGCATATTTTTGTTCATTTGAAAAATCACATGTATACTTCAGTTACTTTTCATTATATCCAGGCAATATATAAGCAACAATATTCTTTGATTTTGCTCTTCTGGGAATTTAATAGTAGAATATCATGAGTTCTGTATTACTTATATATGCTCTCAACCTGAACGTCAGTTCCTTTCCCTATTAGTCTGTAGAACTAAAACGGTGTTTAAGAGGAAAGCACAATAAAAATAAATCAGACCAAATACACTATCCTACATTTGCACCTTCCAAATATGTCATTACCTTTGCCTTATATTGTAAAATAATTATTCAATATATTTTCATGTTAAGATCTATTCCCTTTAAAAGAAAATTAACTTCCCCCCCCCCTTTTTAATTGCTAGTTATTCTGTATCATCTTCTCCTTTTAAGGCTCTGAGATGTTCATCTTAACTTATGCTCATCTCTGACTTCTACTTGATCCTTGAGTTTATTCCTATTTATTTTTATCTTTTTCTCAGTTTTTTCTTCTTTTTCTCAAATGATGAAGCATGGCCAAATGTTTACAATATTCAAGGCTTAACATGATCCCGGGATGGCAACTTTGACCGGTATTGTTTTACAGGCATTACTGAAACAATAATCCTAATATAATGCAAACAATCATACTATAAGAGTAAATAGGCCTTATTTATTGTTAATAAACAGTATCAGAGAAACTATTAAAATGGAGAAATCTGTCAGTCTATAACCTCCTTTCATGCAGTAGATCCAGGCCACCTCGTGTTCTTGAGTTGTCCACACTTGGGATAAGAGGCCCTTCTACTCCACCACTGAATGTGCAAACCCACATGTGGAAAGCCACCCACCGAGAAGTGGTGTCAGCCATAACCCGTGTTTTGTTTACTGCTTTCACACAAAAAGAGAGACCTGGATCCCTTCTAAAAAATGAAAGGGCCAGAGATTATGAGTTTGATGAGTTTTAGGGGCCAATTCTACCTGAGCAGCAGATGAGTTACACAAGAATTTTTAAAGAAAAAAAATTAACCTGAGAACATCCAGTTGAATAAATGTAACAGATTACTGACTTCTAAGATTATCTCCTTAAAAAAAGAGTAGAATTTTCCTGTTGTTTCTCATGATAGTTCTCCAAGTTAGAGGAACCACATACAGACTTTGTGAACCTCCAAGTCCTAGCTCTGAAAAGTAAAGCAGTAAAGATAAGAAACTATGTGGAAAGGAAAAGGAAGTGACGTATGAAATGTTTCCTTTAATACACCATGCAACAAACAACTGTGTCACTTACAAAGGTGAATTCTTCTGGAAGTGGTTCAATCACAAAAATTCCATGCATCAAAGCATTTGAAAATGAAATCAATCTTGACCAAGGAGATAGTAAAATTCAGTTATATATATGGCACTTCTTTGTATTCTGTTCCCTTCCTAAATTCATAGTCAAGTGTAATTTCTCTCTCTCACTTTGTATTTTGTTCAATTATTTCAAAATAAATATTTTTGTGCCACGTCCTTATGGAGTGCCTGTATTGACACTACAAGCAAATTTTAAAAGCCGTTTAAAAAAAAGGAATTTTTGATCAGTGCCACTCCAGGTTACAAAAGAAAATGCCATCCTTTACATGAAGCACTGAAACCAAGGGCCAGCAGCTTTTAGGATACAAGCATTGCTCTAGCTCATTGTCTTTCCCTAATTCCTGCTTTCATTTTTGACATTGCAATGCATTCTGGAGATGATTTAGTAATACGTTTAAGTTTGCATAAACTTTCTTGTGATTCTTCAGTATGTTGCGTGGGGAAAAAAAAAGAGGTGACATTGTTAGGAAGCTGTCTGATCTAAACAGTGCATCTTTCACTGGCCATAAATTCCTCTCCACAAAGATTTGAAGCAGAACCTTTGTTGTTTGCTGGAAACTCAGGCACTATCACACTGTGGGTTTGCTGAACCGTTAATTATGGGAGAGCATAACCATGTTAGCACTAGACTCCAATACAGAGCACTCCTGAATTAGCAATAAACATGCACACAAAAAACCAGCATTAGGCTGATTTGCTCCTCCGCAAAGTAAGGGGAGTACATGCTGCAGCACAAGGCTGCAGTGGGTGGGGATGCATGGCAAGGCATGGCCTTCCTTAAAGGATGGAGTTAAGGAGTTCATGGCCATGGACTTCCTCCTGCTAATTCCTCCCCCCGGTGATTAGCTGTGCAAGTATAAAAAGAAGTACAAGTTTTTCTCTCCTAAGTAAACACACAAAAGAAACCTGTGTTGAAGTGCTGTAGGAGATACACCTTATCTCTAGAAGCACAGATCCTAAGTGAGTTCTGAACTGGACAGAGTAGATCTGCCAAAATTAGAGGTGTCTATAAGAACAAACCCACTCTGGAGTCCTTAATTTTTTCCACAAACAATCCCAAACCATTACTGGCTACTCTAACCATTGTAAATAGAATGCTTTATGTATGTAATGCAATTAATATAAAAAAAGACACCTTAAATATGACAATGTATTATGTATAAAGTAAATTTTAGATCTGATTGCTGTATGCTTGTAAAATACCTACAATTTTCCCTTACTTCTTGGAAGAAGAAAAAAATACTCAGAAATATTATTTATAAAGTTAGGTATGGGAAATTGAGTTTTAATAATTTCAAAGTTGACTAAAAACAGAGATCTGCCATTTCAAACCAAACAATATTCCACCTAATTTAACACATCACAAGAAGTAGCAAATAGTTGAGAGTAACAAACATGTAGGATGCTATGAATTGAACAATTAAGGAATAAACAGTTTTGAAATCCTAAAAATAGCTAAATAATAATTCTGTGATTAGTGTATTAGGATATAAAATTTCCCTATAATTTTATATGATTACACAGTTCTTTCAAAATTATCTGGTATTATCATTCTTCTTTTATATACATTGGTAAACTAGTTTAATTCCAGTAAAATCTTAGTTTTTACCTATAAACTGTCACCATAATTAGCACAGTAAAATGAAGTGTGTATTTTTCTTTTAATTGCTTTTTAGAAAGAATTTTTATTTTACTTATTTCATTTTTATTTTAATGCTTAGAAGAAGTTTTCACTGTAATTTATAAACTCTTCCTCTTTTCAATTTCTTCTGACTTTTGTACTTGTGAGTAGTGAAAAATGAATGCCCACCTGATCCCAAACACATTGAAGTGTTTTATTCTTTCCACTATATTTTGTGTTTAACATCTGCTTGTAAACAGTATCAGTCTTCTCAGCTTTTCTCAAAGAGAAATCTCTTCATATTTATAATGATTTTCATTTCTCTTCTGTGCAGACATTCTGGATTTGCTGTTGTCTAATGTGGAATGGGGCTGATGAAAATTGAACAGCTTTCAAGGCAAGGATGTTTTATTATTCATTAATTGACTTGAATTATACTGCTTTCCTAAGTGATGAAATCTGCCCAGTGTTGTAACTAATTTACAGGGGGGGGAAGGGTTGGTGGTGTTGGAAGTCTTAATTGGCTAGCAGTAATCGTTCATTAGACTCTATTTGATATTTTCCCCCAATGTAGCTGAAAAGGGAAACTGCTGATGAGTTAGAAATAGAAACAAAATTTGGAGTATTAATTAGCTGCCCTTCTTTCTGTATTCTCTTTTTCCAGAGGGAAATGTCAGTCAGCCAGAAGAGAAAGAAATTGTCAAACACATGCAGAAAGGGCACCTATGCACAGGTCAGATGAACTACTAAGCTTCAGCTTCTTGTTCATGCCAGATCTAAGCTTATTAGAAAAGTTACCTGATGGATAATGAACTTAATCCTCCTATTAGTTAGCCAGTAAGAAATCTGTTCACAGGCAATAATCTACAGTTTTCTACACAGAAAAGTTTCTATCTTAGATCTGCAGAAGAAAACTCTGTCCACTAGAAAGCATTAGGAGAACCAGGAGAATCAATTAATTTTCACGTATCCTTTCAAGAATTATTCTCAGGGTAAAAGAATTCATATTTTCTGAATGCAACAACTCCTGTGTAGGCTGCTACAGCTAATCACAGAACATCATGTAATTTTCATGAAATGCTTAGAAAAATGAGACTAATGTATGGAATCACTTTGTTTGTCTCGTCAGTGCTGCAGCTACTGAAGAGCACGATATTGCACTAGCAGATTTTTTATCCAACCAAAATTGCAGGGAAACTTTTGCTAGTTAGAAGAGCTAGGTAGAGTGTAATTACCCAAGATTAAATTTGTCAGGCTTCATATATCATCTTTAATATTTACACTAAGTACCCTAGATCTTTAATGACCGTAAGTGAATATAGGCTGAGAAAGAAAAAATTCAACACCTGTACAGGCAAGATAAGATTCACAGGTTTGTAATCAAGGGAGAAAATGTGATATCCAAGATTCTGAAGGTTTGGTCTCAGAACTAAATTACACTAAAATAATATTGCAGCTATAGCTGTATAAAGTTGATTTCCTCATTTCAGTAGTCTGGTTCTAGGCTATAGTATGGGATTTTATTACTTTTTTTCCTCTTCATTTCACCTTCTGACTCTCACTTGCTCCTAAGATGCTTCTATTCTAGCTTTGATCTAAATCAAAGGACTGCTGCCATTACTGATCTGAAAACAAGAGTTGAAAAGAGTCCCACAAGACAACCATTACCAACTTCCCCCGTGACATAACAGCTACAGGTAGTTCATTTTTCTATAAAATTAACTGATACAGCATGTTATACAATTAATTGATATAGCATGTTATACAATTATGCTTAAAATAGCTAGTGTGCAAGTGGATTGTAAATTAAATGGCATGGCCATGGGAGTAACAGTAGCATTTTCATTTATTTAGCTTTAGCAAAGCATTACAGAGAGGCTGCCTCTTTCCTAAACAAGGTTATGCTACATTTAGTAATAGTAAGTAATCAAATTCTGGTTTGTTTTACTGCAAAGCCCACTGGCTTGTTTGACAAATAAAATTATCTCTAAATTATGTGACTATGTCTTCAGCCTACAGACTTGTTTTTATATTAAATCATACTTGATCTTGCAGCAGCAGGAATTGCCGCTACCAAGTCTATAAGCATACATGTATGTCTACACAGGAGAAGTGCAGTACAATGGAACTACTAGGGGCCAATCAAACCCAACTACTTTATTAGCTCTAATACCGCTGTGCTATCATAAAGCTCAGACTGGGTTAACCCAAACAGCAGCGAATCATCAGTAAAAGTAAACTTGCACCAAAAAAAGCTTGCTGTAGATTTGTTCTAAAAGTAAATGATTGTTGCTTCTCTGGCTGTTGAACTACCTGAACAGCAGTGCAGAGTATTTTTCAGAAAGCTCAAGCTCAAGGCATGCCTCACCTGTACATCTTTAATTCCCACCCCTTCTTTTGAAGTATAGTCTGAGTAAATTTTGACCTACCTTCCTCTGACTAACATTACGCGAGACGTGCTTTTCCTGCTTATAACAAAACATAATTTTTTTCTTGCATGACCCACCTCTTCTTCAGTCTTTTCACATTTAGAAAGAACACAGCAATAGCAGTGTCTGACCTGCTGATTTTCTTTCACTACTCTTTTTGTAATTATACATTGAAGCAAGAGGAAACCATTATCAACCATTTTATTTATGCAAACAAGGAACTACTGGGAGGCCTACAGATCAAGATGGTAGAAATGATGGGACAGAGTAGCAGCATTCACAGTTCCATATTCAGTCATTTTCTGTTAGCCCCTTAAGCTTGCCCATACATCTAGAAATCTATGTTTTTCTAGACTGTGCAGTTAGATGACCTCAGATGAGTTCCTAAAGAAAGGGATGGGTGTTTTCTGCTGTGATGAATGAGAAAACAAATTAACTGTGTACACCAGTAATAAAAGCTAACATTCTAGTAACCAACAGGAATATTCACTATCCCAACTCCAAACCAACCACCAATTTAAAATCCTCAACCTATCCTGTGCAACACCTCTGTTTCAAAACTGGTGTGTCTGGCTCCCTATGGTTCAATGAATGGTTAGCAGCTAAACTAAAGAAAAAAATGTATTATTAAACACGATCAGAAGAACATCGCTATTGTGCAGCTCTTTTCTTGTGATGCACCTGTCTTTGATATAAAATGACCCATATACAATATTTCTCTCCTTGCCTTTTAGAAAGGTGAAGCACTGTCTTTTTCCATAGCAATAGGAAAATATTATAAATTAAAGTCTGAAGTGGCTGACCTATTTCTACATTTGATGTATTTGTTAAAAGATGAGTGTATCTGTCCTATAAAGATGAGCTACAATAAATTAACCCATATTACGTGGCTGCAGCACATTCAAGAAACAGAACTAAAAAAACCCTGTAATCATGATCTTGTCCCTTAGGTGTATAGAATAAGACTTGGACTATATATAACACATGCACAGATTTGACTACAGATCTGCAACATGTGTTTACCATTCAGAATTATGCAATATCCAGAATCAGTCCATAGCATCTGCTTATATATTATTTGATTTATTAACAGCTTCTGAAGCATGTAATTGTTTATTTTTTTATCACTGACAAAAAAACCATGCTTCATCAAATGAGGCCACACCTGGATTACTGTGCCCAGTTCCCAGTACAAGGGAGACATGGGTATACTGGACAGAGTCCAGCGAAGGGCCACAAAGATGTCTTAAGAGACTGAAGCACCTCTCCTCTGAGGAAAGGCTGAGAGACCTGGAACTCTTCAGCCTGGAGAAGAGAGGGCTCAGGGGGGTTTCATCAATATGTATTAATACCTGAAGAGGAGTTGCAAAGACGACAGAGCCAGGCTCCTTTCAGTGGTGCCCAGCAACAGGACCAGGGGCAACGGGCACAAACTGAAACACAGAGGTTCCCTCTGAACAGCAGGAAACACGTCTTTACTGTGAGGGTGACCAAACGCTGGCACCGGCTGCCCAGAGAGGCTGTGGAGTCTCCATCCTTGGAGATATTCAAAAGCCATCTGGACACAGTGCTGGGGAACTGGCTCTAGGTGGCCTGGCTTGAGCGGGGTTGTGGGACCAGATGACTTCCAGAGGTCCCTGCCAACTTCAGCCATTCTGTGATTCTGGGATTTACATCCCTTCCAATAATATTTTAGAACTTCCTCTCCTGAGCAGAACCTTTTTCAGGTGATCTAGGTTTTTGTATTATACAACTTGATTCATTTTTATGGGCAATAATTTTAGGGTTAATTCTAATTCCAAGTACACTTGAAAATAAACTTTTTAGGGCCAGATCTTGTCTTCCTTCTGGACACTGAAAAGTTGTTTTTTTTTTTCCTGTATAGGGCCTGAAATTCAGTCAGGGTGAATGGGTTTACTGCGGAGAGTAGCAACAAAGGAGTAGGTAGGAGTAGCAACAAAGGGAAATGAACAAGGATCCAGGGATATAAATGCATATAATCCCTACACTGAAAGGAAAAGGACCTTTTTTCCTCTTTTTTTTCTTTATTCAGAGCTTTTATTCTATTGGGAATCTAAGAGGCTTCTAAAGCCTTCTAATTCCCCCATCAAAATTATAAGTTAGGCAGACTACTAATAGTTCAGGAAATTTAAAGGTTTTGTGAATTAGACTCCCATTCTTCCACAAGAGAGAGGAAAAAAAATTATGGGGAAGGGATTGGAAGAAATAACATTACTTGATGTTTCTCAGCTCCTCATGCACTTTTTTTCTTGGCTTACAGCCCTATCCCAATGTAGGAACCTACAGTGATATTGGAGGATCCATGCAACACAATGAAAAATTTTCTGCTCCAGCAATTTCACTGTTCTAGCACTCTGGAAAGAAGCAGCAGTGTAAAACCAAACCCTGAAGGGAGCAATGAGCTTACAATGCCTTAACACTTAAGTAAGTAAAAGCAAGGTTACAGCTCTTCCCTGAGGAAGCATTATAATGTCCAACTAACTGCAGCATCATGAGGCTCTTGTAGATGTTGAAATGAGGGAAGGAACAAAATACAGAGAAGTACACTATCTTGAAACTTCAACAAAACTTTAGACACCACTTCTGATTGTGTTATACTACTGCAGAGGTCAAATCTCTTCTTCTTTAGTACCTTTGCAGGGTTTATCACAGCCTCTATAGTATCCATGCTTACAGCTTAGATAAGCGGATATTACATGAGGCACAGCGGGTTTGTGGGTCATGAGAAGTTCATTTTCATATGCTTCTTGACATACATATGGTCATACCCAAATTCCATAAATGAAACACCTGAATGCCTTCCTCCAGTTAAACCAACGTGATTTGGAGCTGGCTGGGGTTTTAAGCCATTTTAAAACCATTTTTGGCCATTTTTAAGACAAAGAATATTTTTGCTGCCATTAATACTTCAGGAATCATTTCCCCCAATAATCACCTGTGCACCAGGCTATGAATTTTAATTTCTCTAATCTTCTGAGAAGCAATTTCCCTAGCTTTCCAATCATGCTGCTCTTTTCTGAGCTCACTCTAATTAGGCAAAAGTTATATGGAAAAAATTTAGTAATTAGTTTTTAGGTAGAGTTCAATTAGTCATGAACGAGATTGTATGATGAGACAGCCAGCCATAGCCTTAGCATTTCATTACCATCCTCCTCTCATAAAAATAGTATCAAATATTTAATAAAATTTTGTCTTTTTTTATTATTCAAAAGCAAATAAATTTCAGCACCCCTTCCCCCGCAATGTTAGATGCCCATGTATGCCCCTAGTTTCCAGGAACTTATATTTTAGTTGAGGTACCCGAAGAGTGTGCCAAGACTTCAGCCCATTCCCTCACTGCAACTGATGCTCATTTTGGTAATGTGGTTTTTTTCAAACCTATTCTTAGAGATCTTTCTTTTCTAATACTGACAATAACACAGGCTGACTTTCACTGAAGCAACTTTGCGGTACACTGGAGAATAATTATTTTGTTCCAAGGATGCCTGAACAGGTCTGACAGTTTTTTGCTCTGTCCCTAGCATGTTGTCCTGCACTTGCTTTGGTGTTTGTCTGATACTGTGTGAGCTTTCACAGATTGCGAAGTCAAAGAAAAACTCATTTGACAAAAACAAAACAAAACAAAAGAAAGCGGAGCCTTTGTCCTCAAGATACTTTGCAGACAGTGCTCATTTCACTTTTGAGTACTGATCTCATGGTTGTAGTCCAAGACTAGCAATTCTGTGCAGGCTCAGGAAAAGGACAAAAGCCAGACTCTAATGGTGAAAGAGCAGGCAAGCAAGGAAACAAATCCTGGGTGGGTTTTAATTCACATAGACAGCACAACAATATTGCAAGACAAAGTCAAAACTTGCTGTCATACCAGATGTATGCGAAGAAAAGCAGTAGCCAAGCAGCAACAGCATTCCTTACTGTGTGGGATTCAACGAGATATACAGAGTTCAGTCCAACTATGTATTTTTAATGTGTTTTATGATTAATCCTGATTTACACTTCTTAATGTAAGTATACAGGACACATTTATAGAACTAGCACCTCTGAAAGGTATTCCTTAAATTTTCTGATTTGGATCCTGGCTGTAGGAAGAAGTTAAGTTTGTATTACATGGTGCTCAGCCAGCTGGTAAATTCTCATAGTGAATTCAAGCCTAATACATTTTTTCTGCCTAATGAATTACACTGTCTAGCATACCAAAAGAGATACATATGATATTTGCTCTGAGTCGCAAGCTAGCAGAACGCAGTGTCTGTCTTGTTCTTCACTGCCAGAAGGTTGTTTTCTTTCACTTCTAATTGTTTGGGGGGAAAGGGAATGCAACTGCACTAAAGGTTAAGCAGTACCTGCTGCCTTATTTGTTGAACTAAGGCTCACATTTAGCAGAGTGAGGGAATTTCTGATCCCCAAAGAAGTTTCTCAGTGGTATTAATGAATGAAGAACCATAAAGCTTTTTAGTGTAGAAGGAAAAAAATGCAAAAATAGTTAAAAGATTTGAACAAATACAATAATTTCTCCCCATCCCAAACCCCAGTACATACTAGATTATTTCGAGAGACATTCTCTATGGATCCCTAAATTTAAAAAACATGTATCTATAAAGATTTTTCTTAAAAATTTAATTTCTCAAAAAATAAATAATTCAAGATATTGTTTTTTTTCCAAGGTACTACTTACACAAGATGTCTCTGAAGGAGGTTAGGAATAAAAGGATGGGTTGACAGAAAACTAAGGTGGTTTTATACTCTTCAGGAACACATATCAGCAAAAGGCAAGTTTCAAAAAAAGCAAGACACAAAAGTGAAGGAATAGTCCAAACAATTTCACCCTCTCTGCAACTGTCAATCTCCAGTGAAAACAAAATCAATATACTCTAGGTGTGGAGGAGCGGTGTTTAGCTCACTTAAGCATTTCCAAGGTTTCTGGTGAATACTGGTTAAATCAGTATTTTGCAGAGTATGCCCTATGCTGACAAGCAGTAAGGATGAGTAGTGCTCAGACTGTATTTGACGGGAGGGGCAATTTTAGCCCACTTGTGGGAAGACGAAAAGGGACATGGACACCCTCAGAGTACCAGATCCAGATGCCAGACCCCAGCTGCAGCCTTATCCACAGTCTTAATGATTGGTTCAATGACCTGTGCAATACAGCTTTCCTGAAGCAAAAGAAGAAAAAGCAGGTACCACCACGCACTACAGGGGATCACTGTCTAATGTTTTAGGGGTACCTGCAGCATTTTGAAATACGTCAAGAGCTGGTTTGCAAAGAATAAAGAGATTGAAACTAGACACATGGTCCCAGGCATAGCTGCACATTGCTCTATGAAGCAATTTTGGCCAGTGTCCCTAGTGATTTGGTACAGTATACTCTTTTGGGTTCAAAAGTGAGTCACACTTCGAGTGAGAGTTTAGCTTTCATCTTATCATTATTTTCATTTTGTGCCATGAGCTATCTACTGCCCAGCAGTAAAATAAATGTTGGGAATCATTTTCCAGCCAGAAACATGACCTGATGTACAAAAGGACACAAAAACAGCAGTAAGAGAATGAGTAATACTAAGAAAAGGTGTTCAAGTTTGTACGTTTTTTTTTTTTTCTTTAAAGGAGACTTTGTCTAAGGAATTTCTTGGATCAGATTTGGAGGTTTTTTGTTGTTTATCCTTTTCTCACCTTGTACAACTCAAATAACATTTCTGTGCAAGTGTTTGAATTTTAAGATGTAGAAAAGTCAATCTTTAAATAGACACTGCTCATATACATAAATATAGCGTGAAATATACTTCAGAAAACTCAGGCACTGCATATATCAACATATATGAATCCATATCCTATACAGTTCACTGGTAAAGTTGGTGATTTCTGTTAGAAGATATAGGATTTTCATATTTTTAAGACTGACTTTGTTAAAACCAGCCTTTTGCCCTAGGGCAAAATTACTAATACCCTTAAATAACAACACTGTAATTTAGTATTAGAATTCAGAAGTTTAAACTTTGAAAACATCATTGTTAGCATGATGAATGAGGGAAGGAATGTGTAGATTTGGGTTTTGCTTAAGAAAACCATCCAAAAGTAATACATGTTAACAGACTGCTAAGTCTGTTAAACTCAAGACATAGAAAAAACCCAAACTATTAATGAATCATAAATTTTTACTCTTTTTAGACAGGGATGAATTGGATAACCTGTGTAGATAGACCCTTTACATTTCCTTCTCTACTTCTGTACTTCAACCAACCCCCTCTAGGATACGTATAAGCAATACTTTATTTCACCAGCAGAAGTACATATTAAAAATGTAGACTGACAGTAAGTAAATATACATTGGCATCTAAAGCCTACTTTTAGAGACTCAGGAAGAGCATGTATAAAAAAATGCATCCACCTATGCTAACATACTTTTTAAAAAGTTCTAAAATAAACTGATTGGATCACAATATCAAAATAGCAAACAGACAAACACTTAGGAGACAAACCAGTTAGAAAAGCTAGAAAAAACGTGTCAAGGTGAACACTTAAAAATTTGTGGAAGAAAACATCAGGTTCTTAATGTGGTACTTCTGATTTAAGGATGCACATGTCAGAGTGCCTCCCCCAGTCCAGGAGTTTAGCTGCCTGTGGTCAAGGCCAGCGCCTTGGGGTGTGAGAGCTGCTTGAGGAGCTGTGACTGGCCATGAAGGTGTTTGAGAAAGAGCTGGAAGAAATCACACGCTTTCTCTTGGGACCTGCATTTACATGGAGGCTGTTGCTCTTGCTCCCTTCCAAGGCTACGTTACAATCATACTCATAAGTAAAAAAAATACATCTTCTACATCAGCAAAGTTTGCACATGGACTACCGATAAATTTAATAGCAGAGTCAAGGGAAAGATTTTCTATTTCACAATAACCTTTAATATATACAAGTAAATATGCTATGAATGCTTGAGAAGAGAGGTCTAAGCCTTATTAACCAGCAACTATGCTTATAAAATGAATACAAAATACTTGTTTTGCATCACTGGCAATCTGTTTGTACACACTATAACAGAGAGAAGTTAATACATTATTTTTCATTTTTCGAATGCTAGCCAATTGCAGAATAAATGCTAAAGAAGATTTACACTGTTATTGCACTGAAATATTTCAGGAACTTAGGTCCATAAAATATTATGCCACTTTCATCCGTCTGCCATCTTTTATCTGCTGTTTTCATTTTCCTTGAGAACTAAGAGCAGCCTTTCTCACACAGCTATAATCATTCTAGCTGTGCCTCCAGCACTCTATAAGAGTGACTACCTACATCTGTTAAATCTCTTTATCCCCCCCAAAGTTGCAAACCAATTTATAATAGCAAGTACCAATCTGCTTCTATAGTTTAATAGAAGAGGTATCTTCATTGTGCTTGCTGATCAGCTGCTTCTTCCTTCCACCACCACTGTACTTTTATCTGTTAGCAGGTCATGATCACCCCAGTTAAAGCCTTTTTCTGCTAACAGATAAAACCACCAGTTTCCAATTTTGTATATTTGTGGACACACCAGACTCACCAGATACCATTGCTGACACATCAACAGTTCTGCTTGTGCTTTGTTTAATTCTGTGGTCCATTTCTGCTGCTTAGCAAAGACAAACCAGTTACGCTTTACAAAACTGGACTAAAGGAAAGGAAAAGAAAAGCAAGAGAAGTGAGGTAGATTCAAGTAGTTTAGCTGTAAAAATCTCTGGAAGATTAGCTCAAACCAAGGAAGACCATGTCACTTTATCGTATTTGGTGATCCTGCATTTATTTCTAAACAGTTTGGTGGTGCTCACCCTTCTGGAATTACTAAGTATCACTGAAGTATACCCCTGCCTTTCCCAACAGTCACTGCTCGTTTGTCAGTAGCTGCAGTGATGGACAGTTGACTAAAATCTTGAAGTAAAAAAAACAAGTTAAAATAGAAAGTCCTTGCTTCTAAGTTACCAAAGTTACTAAGTTTCTGCTCCACACAACTAGCTCACCAAGCCCCCAAATCTAACACTCAATCAGTCTAACCAAATTCCAGGTGTATATATGTGACTATATATACAGTCAACAATGAGTCAACCATGTTTACTAGCAGTGCAGAAGCAGGGGCAAAGAAGCCCTTGATGAAATTCAGGATCCACCTTTATAAGGAGAGTTATCTCCATCCCCCACATCCCTCCCCCAGTAATGTGCTACCATTTTTTCTCCTGAATAAACACTGACTCCAGAATGTACCATTTGCCAGTGAGGACAACTATTGATCCTCCTGTAACATTAAGTCTGTTTCTTTCTTAAAGGGGTCTTTGCAACAAAGAATAAATCTGCCTAAAAAGACAGACAAAACCCTGTTAGTTTCTCAGCCATATTTTATCTGTCACTGCTTTGGTTTGTGTCCATAGCTCTGTACGGAGGAGACAGCAGTACAGAGCTTGAAAACCTTACTTCAAATGGAAACATTCCTATATGAAATAGAAGAAAGTAAGGTTTTCTCTTTGCTTGGAAGCTGGAACATCTTTAATGAAGTTACAAAATTCTAAGAAGCTTTATCTTAGTCTAGTTTACTTCACATTAATAAAGCAAAGTAAGTGAAACTAAAGCGTGGTTTTACATCTTATCCTGTACATGTTAATCTCTACCCAGGTAGCTGCAGTGCAGTTGTACCATAGTATTACGCCATTTCCATTTCATATATTCTGCTAGATAAGTACTGCGACTGCAAATTAGGTTTGATAAGTACTGCCACCTGCTAATAAGGAAAGCTACTTTTGCATGTAGCAAGCTGTTGTGCTGAATACTAGTGCTGAGAATGGTATTTTTGCTAATAATCACTAAGATAACTGATAGGAAAAAGAAATGCTTTTTTTTTTTCCTCATTTATTCTTGCATACAGAATATCATAATGAGGTTATATCCAATGGATCCTTTGAGGCTATCCTGTTTCAAGCATTAAATACAAATTAAAAAATACTAGCTTCAGGTTTGCAACTGTATTGCTCATATATGGGGAGTGAATCAGGCAGTCAGTAATAGATGACTGAAGACATGTAGTTAGAAAATGCAAAAAATAAATGAGAAAATAAAAAACGAGCTCATAGGAAGGAAAAGGGAAAAGAGCAGCAGTAGAAGTGATTATGTGGCTTCTGGCATGACTTGGGCATTGCAAACGTTTGTTAAAAAAGCATAAATAGAATAGAAAAGTTAATTATTTCTCCTTCAGTATAACAATTGAAGTATATGCACTCAATAAAGGCAATAAACGATGTTATATGAATAAGCCAAGAGCAATGCACAGTAGAGGAAGATAGCACCAATGGACAGAACATTCACAGAGAGAAAAAGTTTGTAGCACTCCTGAATGTAAAGAATGGGACCAAGTGATGTCTGGGGTCAAAGTCATTCATATTGGAATAACAAATCCAGGCTCATGTTCTAGTTACTATTCATAAAAATGAACAAGTCCAACAGTGCTATAGCCTTATTGAGTATTTTGAAATAGGTACTTTCTAATAATCTATTCAACCTGTTCTCTCCAAGGTTGGTTTTTTCTGTTTTCCAAGTCAATATGAAATATAATCCAATATATATTAAGAAAACATATGAAGAAATACATATGTAAAAATCTCTTTTGGTGATATATTGCACTTTCTACTTAAAATTTTTGAAACTTCGTAGATTTAAAATACAAAAGTAACAGATTTCTACTGAAGCTAAAAGGGGTATCTATCCATAAGACTTTAATGTCTTTGTTAGGATTTTAAAAACTAGCACAAATTAGACTTTCATTCTAGATCAAGAACACTAAGAAGTACTATGACTCAGTCTCATGCACTGAAACTCGTTTATGCTATCTCTGCCTTGAAGTAAATACTGAAATATAACTTATTAGAATGCACTGACAGTAAATCAGGTAGGTAGAGCATAGTGATGCCTACCCCTTTCCAGTGCTTTCCTCAATTCAAAGTGCTAAATTGTATCAGCTAAAATAAGCAAATTCTCAGTTACTTCAAAAAATTAAAAAAAAATAATTGCTGTGTGACAGATGTTCCTCTACTCCTCATGCTAGAAAATATGTCTTTGGGTGTTTAATTTGTTTTAGGATTTTGATTTTTTTTTAGATATTATGTGACTAAATGACCATGGACTTCAGTACTTCTGACAGTCCATTGTGTGATATTGCTGTGTCTTAATAGTAGAACTGCAAAGGCAAGTTATACCAATACTGATACGTACTCTACATAATCCTCGTCCCCACTGATTTACTATTATCCCAGATAAATGGAATTACTGAGTATTTAACACTACAAGAACCTAAAGATTCACATATTGGTTTTAGATTAGAGTATTTAATATACATCACTCTACTGAAATAATGAGACTAGCTCTGCTTCAGGACATCATATTTAGCCAAGATAGCACTAAAACAGCATGTCCTCAAGATGTACTGAAGACAGTGAAACTTGAACATATACATAAAATTACCAGAAGGAATTACATTTCTGTATTCACTGCTTGCATAAGCAATGTGTGGCACTGATGTTACAGAAGGAAGTAGAATTAAAGGGCATTGCTAAATGTTTTGGAAAAGAGTTTCATCCCTGTGAAGCTCAAGAGCAGGGTTACTTTGACTCAAGTAAATCAACAGCAAACCTCATCAGTGTGACATGATAGATACTTTCTGCATGTTTTAAGAATTGCATTGAAAGTTTTAAAGAGAAAAAAAGAGAAGTGGAAGAAAAGCCACATCCATTGGCATAAGTGACATAACAGACAGACAGAAGCAGAACCTAAGCTGAGCTACATCCATTAGGAGATACTGCTAATGAAAAGAAAGAAGCTGCACACCCTGATAGGAATTTTGTTATTTACAAATACTATTCTATTTGGATATATTAACAATAATAATTTCACAACAGTATTGAAAAAAAGAATAGTTGAAGAATACTCCTACACTGACAGGTTGTAATGGCTGTGAATGTGGTACAAAATAAAAATAACACAGCCTCCTTATAGATAGGATAATGCCTTTATTTTATGAATTTTATGTTGCTATGAACATTCCAAGATAGTGGATGTAAAGTATGGAAAGATAAATGTTGTTGTAAAACTAGTTTCAAATGCTACATCTTTCTCTCCTTTGTAGCTTTTTTGACTTGGCCATGCTCAATCAGCAGTACACTG
>VYZV01021158.1:25941-55769 GCA_013401275.1 Pandion haliaetus
TATCCAGTTCATTTGAGTAATCTTAAATGGAAAATGTGTAGCAAGCACTAAAGAACAGCAGAGACGTGGGACTTCACACTACTGGCAAGTAGCCTTTTTTTCTAGGTTACAGAATCAGGCTGCACTTGCTTATTCTTTCTGATCCCCAAGCATGGCTTTTACTGCAAGGCTGCTGTGCAAAAAAATGTACCACTACCTCTTCTCTTCTGTTACAGATCACCCTTATAAGGGAGATTAGTGATTTGAATCCCAAGGGGTGGACTACTTCTCAGAAGTCCTAAATCCAACATTTATTCAAATATGTCTTTGTGCCTATTAGAGAGCTGAGAAAACTCCCTTCTACCTGCATATTGATAGGTCTACTGTATTTCAGAAATAAATGGGGGGGAGGGTGGAGAACACAGGCAGAATGAAATAGCTTTCTCTGTAGGCTCTCTTGCCCAAAGGGGAGTTGTAGACAGAGATTTCATGGTTTCCTTGGCATCTATCTGTCTTCATAGACCTCAGTTCCCCCTTCTCCTCCCTGACCACAACCCCTCACCTGCCACCACCCCAAATGTCCAGCCATTTGGGAGATGATATTGATCTTCTCCTTGAGATTTTTCACTTTTCCCAGGTCATTCACTGATCCACTGGGAATGGGAATTGCTTTTCTCCCTCAACAGGAGCAGTGGGAAATGAGGGGGAACTGGACCTGGGCACTTTCACCCTCCCATCAGTTGCCTTTTTGGTGGGACACTGGTTTCTTACTGCCCCTCCCATCAGGAAAAAAAAAATGCTTGAATTTAGCAAGCTATTTCTGATTGCATTACTTGTTAATATTGATATAGTCTCTACCTTTTACTCTGATTCAAGTAAAGTTGGATTCAACTTTATACTAATGAAAGGCTGCTGACTTCCAACCAACAGCATTCTTGCAGAGGTCGGGGCACAGCTGCTGATATATACAAAAGCACATTCAAGAGACCATTGTCTAATAAGCTGGAATTTTAAGTCATTAAGATTCAATCTCCAAGCACATTTAGTGTGCATCCTGGCATGTTTTATTAGCCTATTTTTTCTTCTCTCTAGTGCAGTTATTTTAAGTACAGAATCCAGCATGACCACTATAGTGGGAAAGATTACTTGATGTAATGGTTTTGGGGCTTTTTTTCCAGCCCTTCCATACATTCCAACAAGCATATTGCCAAACTGCCTTAAATTTCATGAGGTATTTAATTAAACAATGCAGAACAGAAACTTGATCACAGTGTTATGGAGAAAAATCCTGCCCTGACTATCCACTGTACAAATACAGAACTGACTTGGAACTGTGCAAAGTTTCAAATATCCTTTTCCATTTCTCTAGATTCTTACTACTATTATATCACAGTGCACATTAAATTATTAATTCATATACATTAGAGTGTAGTAACCCCAGCTGTTTTAGAAGCAGCATCTCCTTACATACACAATTGCAGGCTTTCCTGCTGCTGCCTTGTATTAATGGTTTTCATAAATAATAATACACTTTTAAATAGCTTGCTTTCACTATCTTATGCAGTTTAAAAATCAGTTTAAGAAAGATGAATAAATATTTTTTAATAATGTATTAGTTCTATATAATCCCATTGCATCTGCTATATAAAACCCAATTACCAATGAATGAAACATCGCTGAGAAAAGGTAATACATTTAATCAAGAGAAAAATCACAGGAATTAATAAAATAAATTTGAAAACTTTTTGCAGCTGTTTCACTGCATTTTATCATTAAATTCCTATGTTACAAGAGAGTTGATTGGTATCTCACAGTAAGCTGACATGTACACATTCATAAACCTTTTCCATTCCCTTCTCAGACACATCCTGCCTGTGTAGATCATCCTTGTTGTGCTAAGTTTCATGCTGGGTACTAAAGGCAGAGAAGCAGGATCACTGAGCAGAGCTGTTTTGAAAGCAGGTATGGCATGTTTGACACACTGTTCTTCAAACAATTAAAGTTTTCAAACATGGCTTTTTACTTAAACACTGTTCCAGTGCTCTTTGAACACCTGATTTAGAGCCTCATGACTCAACTGCTCATTTTCCTCAAAACTGAAGAAAGCACTAAAATATGTTTAGGATGATAAAAATTTCATTAAATGAGACAAGATAGAAGAGACCAAAAAGTTATTTTAACTTGAAGTGTAAAAAGTGTGAGCGATCCAACTCTGAGAGCATTTTTTTCCTTATTTCATTTTTCTGAATATCCCAAAATCACAAAGTACATGAGTTCCTGGCCACAGACACATCAATAACAACTTTGCTATTGTTTCAACTAAATTCACATTTTCACCTGCTGCAGTTAAAGATTGTGCCCATCAACACATACCATAAAAAGAAACAAACAAGAATTTTTTTATTGCATGCTTACATGGTCTGTGTGAATTAGCTTTTGATTATTAATGGGAGTTTGGTGTCCAATTAATTTAAATACTATGAATTTGTAAACCAATCTATATCTCCAGATATGGACAAACCTGAAATAAGTGATAAACACAGTACCATCTGTATTAATACCTTCCAAGATGATATTAATGAATTAAATGACAATGCAAAAGTGCATCAGCTGTCTCTTGAATGATCTTTTAGCTGTTACAGTGTGGATCACTAGTTAATACTCTATTTAAAGAATACAAATTTTACTATAATTAATCAGTTATATTATTTGTTAATTCTATTTCCGAAGTCAACTTTATTTTCACCCTGCAGTTTTGCTGTGCATGCTGTTGTATGCATCTTAAATACAGGTTTTCATGTTAGGTAAGAATAGTTTCCTCCTGGTGTACCGCATAATTTATATGCTTTGTAAAAACAGTTGTAAACAAAAATTACCTGGCTGACCAGAGAACATCTATAGCAGATATGGTGATATCTTAGTAGCAAGAAATACAAGATTTATGAAACACAGACAGAACTGGTAGAGAGGACTGTCAGCTTTGTAAAGAAGTGGAAGCTATCTTTCTCCCCACTGGAACAAGAGAAAAACATGTGCATACATCTCTGTTCAGGGCTATGATTTGGTTCAGCAATCAACTCAATTACAATGTTTTCTGATAGTGCATCTTTGGTTAATATTACATAAGAGTTATGTGTGTAGTCATCTGAAACAGTAATTCTTATTTAAACAAAAAGATGAACTTTTTTTTCCCTCAAAGAAAACATTTCTGAAATGCTGTCAAGATTCTCTTGCAATCCAGTAGCACTCTCTCAGTGTTATCTCAGATGAGATGCATTTAATTTCATGCCAGCATTCTGCTGACGGATGGCTGGAAAAGAAAAATTGCTGTTGGAGAGGACTGCAGGCAGTGCACTGCAGGTTGGGAACAAGTGCTTTGTGGCACAAGTTGGTGTGGTGGGAACTGTCCAAAAGTTCCATGGAGGAAAAACCAGCGTGCTGGTTTTGGCTGGGATAGAGTTAATTTTCGTCACAGTAGCTGGTATGGGGCTATGTTTTGGATTTGTGCTGAAAACAGTGTTTATCAACAGGGGTGTTTTCGTTTTGCTGAGCAGTGCTCACAGAGTCAAGGCCTTTTCTGCTTCTCACCCCACCCCACCAGTGAGCAGGCTGGGGGTGCACAAGCTAGTGGGAGGGGACAGACCTGGGACAGCTGACCCCAACTGACCAAAGGGATATCCCAGACCATATGACATCATGCTCAGCAATAAAAGCTGGGTGAACAAGAAGGAACGTCTGGAGTTACGGTCTTTTGTCTTCCCAAGTCACTGTTACACGTGATGGAGCCCTGCTTTCCTGGAGATGGCTGAACACCTGCCTGCTGATGAGAAGTGGCAAATTAATTCCTTGATTTGCTTTGCTTGCATGTATGGCTTTTGCTTTACCTATTAAACTGTTTTTATCTCAACACATGAGTTTTCTCACTTTTACTCTTCTGATTCTCTCCCCCATCTCACTGGCAGGGAGTGAGCGAGTGGCTGTGTGGTGCTTAGCTGTCGGCTGGGGTTAAACCACAACAAGCAGTATCCAAAAAGATTATATGGTTCCTCCAATTTTTATAAGTCAAAAANCCTCCAATTTTGATAAGTAAAAAAAAAAAAAAAAAATTGTGGTCAGCAATACCAAAAGTTGCAGATAAATCTGAATTGATTAGTACATTTGAGTTTTATTACCTATATAAACTAATTTGACTTAAAGGAAGAGCATAGAATATCAGGCTAAAACAAGGGTGGAAATGATTTTAAGAAATTGCAAATGATGTGCTAGTTGCTGTCACAACTGACTTAATATTGTGCGAAGAGAAAGGAGACAGCTTTAGTGCTTGCCTCCTATCAATAGGGTCTTATAACTGATGTGAAAGAAATATCTAACCTTTAGCATGACAAGGTGTTAATGATGACAACAAATCTCTCTTGATTGTTATGACTTACCAGGAGACTTATAAATCCATGTCAAAACCCTAGACTGTCTCATCAGTGAACTTCAGTGACAAGCCAGGTACTAAAAAAATAAAGTAATCCTCATAACTCTACTTTGGAGATTTAGTGTGATAAAAAAAAGGCAGTCAGGATCCAATTAGCTCTAATATATTTGCAAAATAATTGGAAAGAGTCAATTCTGAGAACTTTCTGGCAGGAAGAAGCCATGCACTGCGTAAGAGCTACCCAGACACAGGAAATAGTTAAAGTATTGCTTCCATGACTGAAAATGTGGGTAGCTGCTTTGAGCCACTCTAATAATCCATAAGGTCTCAGGAGTATCTTTGTTTTCATAGAGGATATGGCTGTTGATAAGTATATTGCGGTAAAACTTCAGACAAAGAAACAATGCTTGGCTATACCGAATTCACTTTTCTCTTCAATAATCATTTCACGAAAACATGGAAATAAAAAATTACTGAAGTATATCCAGTGATAGAGGAGGCTGATTTTGAAAGAATATCAGCAATAAGGACTTAAATCAAACTTTATGCTGACATTACAGATTCCAAAACATAGTACAGAACTTGGCAATTTTCTTGCAGTTTTTCCCTTATGAAAATACATAGAATAGAATAGAATTTTTCAATTGAAAGGGACCTACAACAATCATCTAGTCCAACTGCCTGACCACTTCAGGGCTGACCAAAAGGTAAAGCATGTTATTAAGGGCACTGTCCAAATGCTTCTTAAACACTGACAGGCTTGGGGCATCAACTACCTCTCCAAGAAGCCTGTTCCAGTGTTTGACCACCCTCTCAGTAAAGAAATGCTTCCTAACGTCCAGTCTAAAACTCCCCTGGTGCAGCTTTGAACGACTCCTACGTGTCCTATCCCTGGATACCAGGGAGAAGAGCTCAGCACCTCCCTCTCCACTTCCCCTCCTCAGGAAGCTGTCTACAGAAGGTCATCCGTCAGCCTGCTTTCCTCCAAACTAGATAAACCCAGAGTCCTGTCCTCAGAGGACATGCCTTCCAACCCTTTCACCAGCTTTGTTGCCTTCATCTGGACACATTTGAGTACCTTCACATCCTTCTTAAACTGCGGGGCCCAGAACTACTCCAAGTGAGGCTGCACCAATGCTGAATACAGCAGATAATCACCTCTTTTGACTGACTGGTTATATTGTGTTTGATGCACCCCAGGATGCGGTTTGCCCTCTTGGCTGCCAGAGTACACTGCTGACCAGTATTGAGCCTGCTGTCAACCAGCACCCCCAGATCCCTTTCTGCAGGGCTGCTCTCCAGCCACTCCTCTCCCAATTTATACTCATGCCCGGCATTACTCTGTCCAGGTCCAGAATCCGGAACTTGGACTTGCTAAATTTCATGCCACTGACGACTGCCCGATGCTCCCCCCTATCCCTCAAGAGAGTCAACATCACCTCCCAGCTTGGTTTCATCAGCAAACTTGTTAATGGTGCTTTCTGCTCCTGCATCCAGATCACTGATAAAAATATTGAGCAGAACTGGCTGTAGGATTGAGCCCTGAGGAACACTGCTGGTGACCCTTCGCCAGCCAGATGTAGCCCCATTAACTACAATTCACTACTGAATTTTTAGGTGTTAAAAAATGCATGCCCTTAGGAAAGAAGAATAATGAAGACAGGGCAGGCTTTGGTTGCTTAATGAGGGGAGTGCTTAAAATGTGCTCAAAGACTCAGGCTCTCTTCCACTTTTGTGCTCCATGACCTCTGGCTATCTTTGAGCAAGGTGTTTCACTCTGCCTTAGTTTGCTGGTCTGTGTATTGAAGATATGCTGCTTGACAGAAAAAGGTAACTTTCTGAAATCTAGTTTGATCACGAAATGAAAGAAGTTTGAATTACTGAGGTTATTATCTTTCTCCCACTGATCTAACTTATGATCTCAGAGAGGTCACTTTATCCTCTTCAGTCTTCCACATTTGTCACTGTAGGGCCTGAGGAAGACACGTGAAGAAAAACAAACCTACCGACAAAAAGTGGTGGATTTTCATCAGATCTCAAAAGTACTTTTAGAAAAGTTACACAGCCTCCTGTAATAATGCTTTCTTATTAGTACCCTTGTGTGTTAACAGGCAAAACAAACCCAACAGAATATCAATATATTAACTTTTAAATTATTACTAGACTGTCAGAAAAAGAGCACATCTTGTTTTCCCACACTCAAACATACACATCCAAAACATTACAGTGACATTAGTGGAAATGTTGGCAATGAGGTAGTAATGATATCCTTAGGACTAAATATCTAGTTCTGGTAAATTACTGCAGGTTTTGTTCTATGTATACAATTTTTCAAACACAATGGGTTATAGCTACGACAGCCATGAGTAAAATTCATACTGAAAAAATTCTGCATGAACTGTTTCACACCAGCTTTTTAAATAAATCTCTTGAACAGTAAAGATGCAGAGGTCATAGCGAGACAGTATTCTGCAGATACAGATCTTTGGAAAAAGTAAATCAATAGAATTTTCCTTTTACTGGGTATCACAGTAGTCAAACAGTCTAGCTGAAAATGATGAAAATACACTATATATTTTGCTTAGAGTTTTTTAAAAGCATCTATTAACTAATCAATGAACAAAAAAAAGTTGCTGGTGTAGTTTTAGACTTATTTTGTCTTAATCTCAAAGATTTTTTTATCACATTTCCCTTGGGAAAGGGAAAGCACAATATACTCTACTGGCATAACTTCATATATTGAAAAAAACAAGAAAAGTGGAGTCTGACTGTGCTCACAATAATTATGGGACCTCTGAAGAACAGGAATACATTCCATTGGTAATATTCTGTACATAGGAAATTATGAATTGCACATCATGTTGTACATCATGTTAAATACTGGCTTCTCTGTGAAAATCATCTTCCAAGTTTTCAATAATCAGATCTTAAGAGGCATTCACAGGATATTTCATAGCAGGTTTGAACATATATGGTCTGTTTACATTGTGTTTTCAGATTATGGATTAAGTTAAGGACCGAGTTCCACCTGCAGTAAGTAGAAATGAGAGAAGCTACCCTGAAGTCTCAGAGTCATTGTGAGGCAGAGACCAAAGGTGTAAACACAGGCTCAAAAACATTTGGATCACAAAATGAAATAACAGGAAACCCATTAAGTAGAGGCCAGATCTGCTTTCCATTCTTGGGTTTTAATCATAAATTTATTTTTGCATTCCTAGTGACTTACTGGATTTCCAGAGTAGTGAAGGATTTGCAGGACCCAGTTCATGAGAAGAAAGAAAGCACTATTTGGCTGACTACTCAAGACTTCCTTCTTTCAGTAAATGAGAAGAAAATATTGTTCTTTTGGTTTATTTTCGGTGAAATCTAACAGCTCGAGCCACTTTCAAAATGGGAACCATTTGAATGATGAATACCTACTGTTCTTCTTCCTAAGTATTTCCACATCACAACGCACCAGGAGATTAATTTTTATTTATTTAAGTCAAGCTTTCAAAGTAGAAAGAAGCAGGTATTTTTCTACCTACATTTTCCAACACCAGCAAGAAAGAACTGACCCAAAAGAACATATCTTCCTATAAAGGATTTTGTCCAACTAAAGCTGGGCAAGGCATAGGTTAAAATGTTCATTTGACAACAAAGACTATGCAGGAAGGAAATTAATCTGAGAATTAACCCAAATCTGTTTATTCATTACTTTTCTTCAAGCCTCTGTGATGTATTCTAAACCAGCTATCAGAGCCTGAAAAGCAAAACTGAACCAAAATTTGCTAAAATTTCATTTATTCATTACATTAATAAATGCACTAATATAGCACTGTATAATGTCATGTATTTAAAGACTTTTTAATCCTTACATACATCAAGCCAAGAGGAGGATGACTCAAGTTAGTCAGCAATCTAATATGCAGATAGATAACATTAACTGCTCTGAAATCAGCCACTTTATTTTTATCATGGATTATGTACCTACATGCCACCATTCAGCGCAGAGTATTTAATGGGTCATAAATCTCCCCAGTTTGTCTGTGTTCATTTACAAGTGCAGCATAAGCAGTATATGCCACTCACAAAGGGCCAGATAAGGCATTGTCAAGTGACTCACCCGAGACAATGTCACAAGTCACAGGCTGAGCAGAACATCCTAGTTCCTCACTTGTACTCCTTCACCCAATGTAACACAACTTGTACCAACACATTTAATGCAAAGCAGGATGGATGTAGTATTTATACTGCCAGGGAAGTAGGCAACTAGGAACTTATGAGGTTTTTTTAGTTAATCTTTCAAAATAGTTTATTTTGAATTTACCTATTATACCTAATCTGGACTTGGACTTATTCTTAACATATCTTATTAAAAGTATTGACTACTACTGTTGCCTTTTTCCACAAAAAAAAAAGAACTGTGAAGTAATATTTACCAAAACCATTTAAAATCAACTCAAGAAACACACATATTCTTTCCATCTGACAATGCAGATAAGAACATTTATTGAAAAAAAAACCAAGTGGTTTTGACTAAACTTCACAAAGGGGAAGGTGTTCAATGCAGTTTTGAGGACATATTTGAAAAAAGATTTTCAAGGAGTCTGAAACATGATTTCTTATTACTACAGGCTACCACAAATAATCACTGCTCTGTTATATTATACCACAATGCTTATCAAAGATTTATTCATTTTTGTAAAACTTTGTGGGTAAAAAGAAAGTGTTTTTGAAAAATCCCCCAAAATTGGTGTTACAGATTTTCAGAATTTTGATATGGTTCATTTACAGAATACTGTAAAGTACCTATAACAGAGAGTAATACCTGGAAGTACAGTACTGCTGACGTGACAGGGATAGTGCATTAAAAACACACAAAAAACCCACCCACAGGTGGGGAAACAAGTCAACATGCATTATCACAGATTTTTGCATGTCAAAACCATAGCAAAATAAGTTCATTACAGCCAAAAGAAAAAATGAAGAGAATTAGTGGTCATATACTGTTCCTATTCTTATAAGAAAAGCCATATCCCCTGGATTATAGAACACTGAGAAAAAAATCTCTTGAGAAATTTAGGAGAATAAACAAATTGCGTTCTACAAATACTTTTCAAAGGACCGCTATCTAACTTAATAAAACATATTGCTGATTTGGCATTAAAAAGCTCCTTTGACATTGTTTCACCAGTCCCCTTGCAAAAATACAATTTGAAGAGCGTACTTGAACATCCACCATTTAAAAAATGAATAGAAATAGAATAGAAATTAATAATGCTATAATCTCACAGATATCAAAGGGCAATTACTGGACTAAAAACTGATAACAGTAACATTTTGCACAGAAATTGGATTATTTTAAAATTTAGATTCCAGATGCTCATTTGCAACATTAATTGCAGATTTATTATCTTTTGAATAAGCTCCTTCAAACCCACCTATAATTTGATGCATCCTCCACATATATACTGCATCAAACCTATACAAGATTCCTGTTTTCACATAGTTTTAATGTAGTAGGAAAAAAATACAAACCCACGAAATCCACCTCCATCCATATTAGTGTCCTCAGAATAGTCCTGAATAATTTTGCTTGTTAGGAAGCAGGAAGTTCTCTAGCTGCGATAAAATGTTACATTTTAGAAGCTCTTTTGAACCTGTTCCTTTGGGGCTCAAGGCCCCACATTCCCAAGCCTGAAAGGTATTCCTATTTACCTCTGTGAAGCAGATGACAGCCATTTATACTTTTAATGTTATATGGAAAAATTAATGCTAATTCTCTGCGATCAAGTCAAAATGGAGCACAGCGTGTTGGTTTCAGTGGGTGACAATCACTCACAGCTTAAAGCAGGCCTGCTCTGATGTTTTAAAAAAGATAAAAATTTTCCAGAAGCTTTTCACCTGCTAACATGACATTAAATATGCTTTTGAACCTCTCTGCTCTGAGGTTACTCAGATTTCTTTTGCCTCAGTCCTTTCTGCAGCTATTTCTAGGTTTACTAGTTCAGTTAATGAGGGGTTACATACCACCAAGTCACATCTAATACACTAATGGGGAGCTGAAAATATACATCGAACTGTGCCTCTGAGGAAAAAAAAAAAAATACAGCAAAGATGCTGAGAAAAAGAAAGGCCCTTGACAATTCACATACAATGTGAAGAGTTTTATTTTAGAAGAAACAGGGATATTTTTCTTGAAAACTGAATGTGAGGAAGGAAAAGGTTAGGAAACAGTATTAAGGCCCAGAAGGAGAAACTAGAGTGGGTGTGATTCCTCCTCTAATGCACACCTTGCTGAGACAAAATTTTTCTTTCATTTTTAATTCAAGTCACAAATCTCCGTGGAGAAATTTAAAACAGTGACTTAATCACTCAATGAGAACATCAGACACAACCAAGCGGAAACCTACCGGGACTATGGAGTAGCAGAACTCCTCAGCCAATTTGATTTGTTATTTGTAAATTCTACCTGATCTGCATTGCAAGAACTAAGACACACTCAGTAAAGACATCAGTAAAGTGGTTAGTGAAACCACCACCAAAATAATTTACATATACATTTTCTATACAACGGGGGGAAAAAAACCAAACAAAAAAAACCCAAAACCAAATCTGTCATCCAAGAAAAGCTGTCATAGCAGAAATAAGAGGATAACCACTAGTGGTGCAAAAATACTGAATTTTACTATAGGTATCTGATGATTACTTGATAGTTATTAATAGCCATATTTGAAAGCTACTTACAAATGTAATTTCTCATGAACATTTGTTCCTTCCCAATAGAATTGAAAATTACTACAATATCTATATCCAGAGAACAATTAAAATTTTTACTCTAACTTGTTTTAGAAGTAGTCACTTCTAGTCTAAGAATGTGCAATTCATACATGCTCAATTTTCCTTTTACGTTAAGGGATGAGTAATTGTATCTTAGGATAGAGCTGGGAAATCATGTCTTTTGTGAAGACGACGACAAGAGGAATTGCAAATGTTTCCTCTAATAGTTCAGTTATTAAACAATTTGGTATCACCCAAGAGTAAGTTTCCACTTCTAAGAACTATGTTGCCTTAGTAATACAAACTTTTAGTTCTGATATACCTGAATTCTTAATCATCGTGTGTCTTGAACAAAAAACATGGGATTGTTTTCTGCAGAGACATGCAAACTCTCATTTTTGTGATCTGCTTATCAATAAAACCGATTGACAATTTTATGCTCCTGTTTGTTACTATTACATTTACCAATAAGCAAATATAACTGGTGAATCAACACATAAATGTCCATCAAAACCCTCCATTATACCTATACTTGTAATACAAGTTTTTCACATTTAGTAGCATTTATTTCTACGTTGTTTTTCTTTCACCAAGATTAAAGGCAAGTGCAGGGATGTCTTGCTGAGAAGCCAAGCAAAATTATCTAATGATCAAAATGTAAAATTCAGTTTGTGAAAGTACATTATACTCCTCCGTGTTCAATATTCATTCATAAATAAAATAGCCTTAATCTGAGTTACCTTAATGGAGTGCATCATGCCTTAATTTCTTCAAGGCAATGGCTGTGTTTACTATGTATCCAGCTACTGAACCCTTCCACTGTATGGTAAACTAAAAGAAGTCCTTCAAAACAAAAAAGTAACATAATGACCGGGAGAGTTATAAGATAATTTTTTTGAAAGTTCAAGGTGGTTTTCCGAAATGATCCCAAGAGAAAAAACACTGCAGGCCAATTTATGGCCATCCTGTGTTGATAATCAGTTTCTGCACCTAAGCATGCCCAATAAATTAAAAAGACAATCAAAGTAGGCAGAAATGATGTATTTTAATAAAATGTATTTTTTCCTGTCACTAAGAATCATGACTAGTGTTCAAAAAGTTTTCAAACCTGCAGTCCGTGCTTTGGCCTTAGAAACTGCTCATTAGCACACATTCCTTGTTCAACCTTATTGGGTCCCTCCAAAGGTGCAGCCGCGGGAGCCCCAGCTGGACAGGGGAGCATCAACCACCCAGGCCTCTTGCTCAGGTATGGGTGTGAAACCAGCACCCTGCAGAGCTCTGCACGTACGGCACAGCACACCTAAGGATTCCCAATTTAACCAAATTAAATAGCCCAAACACATGAACTAATTAGTGTGATATTAACAGCACACAGCCAGGCCCCTCAGTGCACTGTTAGGCTTTGATGGCCTTGAACAGCCTCACATGGGATCTCCTACCCGCTTCCTCTGTCCATGGGCCCAGGAGCTCCAGTTCAGCTCAGGCCTGGGCACCCTGCCTGAGCTCTGTCATGGTTGTACCCGTTTCTGGCCCCGTTTCCTCGGTGAACATTGAACCTGTGTTAGAATTATCTGCGGCTGTCTCCTCTCTGTTCCTGATTGGACTTTCTGGATTGACCTCCCAGACCTAACTTGTTACATCACATTCTCTGATGACATCTGGATGGTTGACAGTGACTCTTTCCATCAGGACCCCTGCCCTGGTCCAGGAGTACACTGCCTGTTCTGGGAACAGCATCAGTTCCTGGCTTATCTCCTTTATGGAAGCAGCCCCTCCCTTTTGACACCAAACGCTTGTTTGATCTTCCTTTTCCTCTCCATACTTCCACAACTGCTTCCCCCCCCNTGACCCCGCAAGGGACCCATGCTGGAGCAGTTTGCTCCTGAAGGACTGCATGTCATGGAAGGGACCCATGCTGGAGCAGTTTGTGAAGAACTGCAGCCTGTGGCAAGGACCCATGTTTGAGAAGTTCGTGGAGGACTGTCTCCTGTGGGAGAGACCCCACACTGGAGCAGGGGAAGAGTGTGATGAGTCCTGCCCCTGAGGAAGATGAAGGGGCAGAAACAACGTGTGATGAACTGACTGTAACCCCCATTCCCCGTCCCCCTGCGCTGCTGCGGGGGGTAGGTAAAGAATCCAGGAGTGAAGCTGTGCCTAGGAAGAAGGGAGGGATGGAAGGAAGGTGTTTTGAGATTTGATTTTATTTCTCATTACCCTACTCTGGTTGATTGGCAATAAATTAAGTTCATTTTTCCCCAAGTTGAGTCTGTTTTGCCCGTGACGGTAATTGGTTACGTGATCTCTCCCTGTCCTTTTCTTGACCCAGGAGCCCTTTGTTATATTTTCTGTCCCCTGTCGAGCTGAGGGGGGAGTGATAGAATGGCTTTGGTGGGCACCTGGCACCCAGCCAGGGTCAACCTACCACAACTACCTACAGTCATGCAGTAGTTAAGTGAACCTTTTTTCATGTAAGGAATATGAGATATGGGGATACATGCCCCGAAAATATGCAGGTAAAAGGAAGGCTTAAGAGCACACATATAGTTTCTTGCTGTTATGATAACAGAGCTGAGACATAGCAGCATTAATCCTACATCAAGTCTCTTTATACTGTGATTTTAGGCCACAGAAAATTTACACTTGCACAGTCAGGATCATTAACTGCCCTCAGGAGATGCCATCTCATTTATAAATAGATGGCTGCCAGATAAAACAATCCTTTCCTCTCTTCAGTTTACTGGTATTCTCCGCCACTCACACTCCACTCTTTCTGCTCAGGCAAAGCTGCTTCTGCCTATTCCTGCTCTCGTACACAGCTCTTCAACTTGCACTCAATCAAACAAAACCACATTAACAGCTGCGTACACTCAGGTTGTGAGAATACACATTCACATGCTTGGAAATAATGTACTACATTGCCCGAGAAAAGGAAGGGGATTTTGAACATGGTTTCTGCACAATCTCTCTCCACACTAGGCTTTTGGCTATGAAACATCCCTCAGTGCTGTGGGTGGTATAAAGATGGTGGAGCTGTTAAGAACAACTCTGATCTAGCTGAAGAAACATCTGCTTTCTCCTAGCAGAGAGAATATAGGTAACAGCAAGAGGTAATAGTAATGGTTGGAGGTAGCTCCTACTACTGAATTAATGGCAGTTTCTTAGAAGCTCAAAAAGTAGCTGTTAAATTAACTGCCAAACTGGTACAAGCATCAGATCAAACTTAACTAGAGTGTTTATGTTTTGTTGCTTTCCTACAGCCACAAAGAAAATCATCATCTAAACTAATACAAGAGAATTAATTAACGATGGAGTTAATTTTATCCAGTGAAAAGCAGAATCTTCTCTCATGTTTACAGCATGAATGTAATTAAGTTTAAACAGAACTTTCAAAATTAATTCTTATGAAACTAGACACTAACAGTGATGTTGGCAGTTGTGAATAATGGGGATATACGTGTTCCCATTTTGTACTAGCAAAATGAGTCTAAATTCTACCAGAAGTTTGCATGTTAAGTGCAAATATTAAGAAACAAAACATATTCTCAGAAGTTGCATTTTATACTTCTGATAAAATCTCAGGATAATTAAGGTTGGAAGGGATCTCAGGAATTGTCTAGTCCAACCTCCTGCTCAAAGCTGGGCCACCCATGAGATTAGGCCAGGGTGCTCAGGGATTGATCCACTCACATTGTGAAAACCTCCAAAGATGGAGACTGCACCTCTCTGGGAAGCCAGTCTCACTGCTTGAATGTGTTTTTACAAAGTCAGAACCTCTCATTTCAATTTGTGACCATTATCTTTTGTCCTTCTGCCATGGAGCCCTATGAAGAGGATGGCTGTCTTCTCCATGACCTCCTTTTAGGTGCTGGGGTGCTGCTGTTAGTTCCCCCTAAAGCTGTCTCTTCTCCAGGCTGAAGAAGTTCAGCTCCCTCAGCAGGCACATGCTCCAGCCTCCACCAGTTTCAGAGTCTCCACTGAACTCACTTCTGTTTAACAGTACTTTGTATTAGAGGACCCAAAACTGGATGCAGCATTCTAGATGGTAATAATCACTTTCATCAATCTACTGGCTGTGATCCTTCCTTTTAATACAGACTGGGATTCTCCTAGCCCAGCCTTGCTCAAGACAGCAACATGCCAGGCAGCACATTCAGCTTGCTGTTTACCAGGTTTCCCAGATGCTTTCCAGCACAGCTGCTCCCCTGTACATATTCCTTCCCGAGTGCGGGATTTGGCATTTATCCTTATTTCATTTCGTGAGATTCCTGCTGACCGTTCCTCCAATCTGTCTAGGTCTCACTGACTAGTGGCTCAGCCAGTTCTGGCATCACCTGCAAACCTGTTGACAGTGCACTTCTTTGCACTTTCCAGGTCATTGATAAAGCTGTGAAACAGGACAGGTCTCAGGCTAGATCCTTGTGGTACTCCACTTATCAGCCTCCAGAGTATGACCCACCATCCACTAAACATAGTCATCCAAATAGGGCTTCTTTTTTTTTTTATCCACCAATCCAAACTGTAATTTCCTTGGTATAATACTTCAAGTGCATGCACACTTTCAGATACCTTTACCCACAGACAGAAAAGAACACAAGTACAGAGCTACAGGCTGAATCCTATGCCTGGCTGCATTGCTAGATCTTTAAGTGCAGCTTGGAGAGTACAACAGAGACGTATTGCTGCCTGAACCAGAGCTGCAGGATCAAGGGTCTACCCAAATAATTTGACAGCATACTTCAGTCCAAAGCGTGGCTTCTAAGGTTCCTACAACCCATTCCTAATCTGCATTTCTGCAGTCTACAAAAGAGGATAGGTCATAGTCCAAGATGCACATTTTGTTAAAAAGAACTTCTAATTTTCAAAGAAAATCACAATCACTGTTTTGTTTTTATTACAGCTCTCTTATTGATGTATTTTACAATGATCTTCAGAGACCATCTAGATTATGCGATTATAACAGAGTAGCAGGACCAAATGTTTGATTATATTTAAAGTACTTGTAGAGGCTCAAGATGGACATGCAGGATAATTTTCATTCCAGGAAGTAGCAAGATGAAGTAATTTGCTGCTGAGTAAATTAAGTACATCACTGAAACCCCCAAATATTAAAAAGGAGTCCTGACTGAAACAGACTAGAATCAAAAGCATGTATTCATGAGACAAGATATTTATATATTTGGCAACATTACAAAGGATGCTAGCTAATTATATTTGTTACAAAATCTTAAAGTGAATTACAAAAGCAAAGAAGTTCTTTTCAATGCATGCAAAGATGACTCTCTAATTGCCACTCCCTCAAGTAATCAGTAGTTGATAAGAAAATAATTAAATCAAGGTTAGAAAATGAAAACAACTATAGGAAAACATATATTTTTTCCACTTGTTAAAGGCACATTACCTAAATGTAATTTTGTTGTTCTAACTTGTTTTGAACAGTGTTTGCCATCCAGCGGGGGGAAAAAAGGAATGGGAGTTTTCCTGTTCACTACCTTCAAAGGCTCTGTTGGTACCTTATAGACTCTTGCTTGTTGGCTCTCTCATTTAATAAAAATAAAATTTAAAAAAAGAGTCTGTTTCTTCCACAGTTGTTTTCTCAATCTTAGTCCCTTCTCTGCACTCAGAAGTACTGAAGTACTCTATGGCTACCAATTTTTAACACAACAATCTGCTTTTCTCCAGTAGCATTTCTTCTGTCTGGTCTTGCTTTGTTTGTTGACTCTTCTCAGAATCTCCAGAACAGTATGTTGAAGACCCATGGTCTTGGACTGGTAGCTTCCTGTTCCATTTTTTCAGGTTTTTTTTTTTCCCCCCACAAATTTCCACATTATTTTTATATAGCCTGCTTAACACTATATTGCTTATCTATTAATCACAGGATGTGTGAGTATATATGCCATTTCTAACCAGTGATGCAGAAACACTTGTTTTTTGCTATTGCTAAGCAAAAAGTAAGAGTACTATGCATGATAGTTTACTCTGTATTAGGTTCCTCCAAAAATATGTGCCTTCAGAGGAATAACCAAGTCTACTTTTAGACTCTACAAGGGTTTCTGCCAAGATTGTCCCCTGGAAAAAAAAAACAAAAACCCACAGAAAACCTCCAAACATCTTAGTTGTGTTGTTCTGCTCTTAATCCTTAGTGCATTCCTAATGTCACATAAATAAGAAAAATGGGCACACATTATATAAAACTGATGAATTGAATAAATCAATCAAGTCCTTTATTGATATAGTAGATTTATTGATTTTCACTGTGTTAACCAAGAGATTGTGGCCCAGTCTTTTCCTCATTCTTATCCTTTCTGATGAACACATAGCAAAACAGAGGCAAGCATGGGGTACAGACTCAAATTCAAAGGCATGATTTGCTTTTCTAAGTAGCTTAGCTGGTCATAGTTTTAGAAGCTATAAATAACACCGCAAAAGGATCAAATCTATTGATCCCAGAAGGCCATTTACATGTGAGCATTACTCATACAACGGGACACTCACACTCTATTTAAGTGGCTTTTTTCCCTTAAGTCTGCAAGATATACAATGCAAAACTGCAATTAAGACTAAAAAAAGAAACAAAACCATTTTATATTTCAACTTTAGAACATCTTAATGCAATTTATCTAAATTCTGATCTAAGAATAAAATTGCAGAAGACAAACACATATAAAAATTCTTTTCATCATGCAATGCCTGAAGAGTTTTTAAATAGCAGTATCAAATAACTGCATTCCTCGCTTGCTTGTTTTACATTGCCACTAAAAATAGACATTGTCTTACTCAAAAGATCATCCAAAGGACATAAGAATAGTAATATTTTGCATTCACTGTTTCAGAACATACTCCAGTACACTTCCGTTCAGATGCATGGAATATTACCTATAGCATCTGTTTATTATTTGTAAAATCCTGTTCCTAGGACTCCTACAAAAAAGTGAGTTTTCCCTTAATGCCAGGAAACTTTTACCATTTACAAGCTTAGAAAAAAAATATAGCTGATGCTGCAGCTTTATCATTTATCTCATGTGCTGAATTAATTGTACAGTAAAGAAATAGTAAGAAAAACATCAAGGAAAAGATGGTCGCAGATGACTCAAACCCCACAGTACACTGAAAAATGAATTCAAGCACAATCTTAGCCTTTCAACATAGAAAGAGTCTCCAATTTCTTTATCAATTTATTTTAGCTAAAGCTAAGGTTCCACTTCAGTGCATTGTTGGATCAGGAACAGATTATTTAGAAGCCTTCAGAATTAGATTCCAAGCTACTTTGTATTTATAAGCCCATGCATATGTCTAAAATTGTGTGTTCATTATTCAGCTGTGTCATGGTTTAACCCCGGTGTCGTGGTTTCAGCTCAGCCAGTAACAAAGCACCACGAAGCCGCTCACTCACCCCCCACCCCCTCGCCTAGCCACATTGGGATGAGGAGAAAACACAAAGGCAGGCTCGTGGGTTGAGACAAGGACTTGGAGGGATCACTCTCCACTTATGGTCATGGGCAAAAGACAGGCTCAGCTTGGGGAAGAAACAAAATCAATTTCATTTACTACAAATCAAATCAAAACCAAACACACAAGGGTATTGGGAAGGGAAATCAAACCTCAGAACACCTCCCCCCACCCCTCCCGCCTTCCCGGCTCAGCTCCATTCCCGGTGCTTTCTACCTCCTCCCCCCGGCGGCGCAGGGGAACAGGGGATGGGGGTTGAGTCAGCTCGCCACACATCGTCGCTGCCGCTCCTTTCCTCAGGGGGAAGATTCCTCACTCGTCCCCTGCTCCACCGTGGGGTCCCTCCCACGGGAGACAGTCCTTCACCAACTTCTCCAACGTGGGTCCTTTCCGCGGGCTGCAGTTCCTCACAAACTTCCCTGGCNCTTCTCACCACGGGCTGCAGGGCCATCAGCCTCCTCAGGCGCCCCTCCTCCCCCTCCTTCTTCACTGACTCCAGTATCGGCAGAGGTGTTCCTCTCACGTTTCCCAACCCCCACACTACTGGTTCCCCTTCTTAATTCTGTTCTCCCGGAGGCGTTACCACCGTCACTCCCCTCCTAGAGGCAGGTCCGACATTCTGGCGCGTCCAACATTTTGGCGCGGGGAATTTTCCAGCAGCTTCTTAAAGGGGCTGCCTCTGCAGCCCCCCTCCCCTGCCACCAAAGAAAACCACGCCACACGAACTCATAACACCCGGCCAGCAACTAAGCACCACACAGCCGCTCACTCACTCCCCCCTAGTGGGATGGGGAAGAGAATCAGAAGAGTAAAGGTGAGGAAACTCACGGGTTGAGATAAAGACAGGTTAATATGCAAAGCAAAAACCAAGGAAGTAATTCACTGCTTCCCATCGGCAGACAGGTGTTCAGCCATCTCCAGGAAAGCAGGGCTCCATTATGCATAACAGTTACTTGGGAAGACAAAAGGCCGTAACTTCAAATGTCCTTCCTTCTTCCCTCAGCTTTTAATGTGGAGCATGACACCATATGGTCCGGAATATCCCTTTGGTCACTTGGGGTCAGCTGTCCCACTGTGTCCTCTCCCAACTCCTTGTGCACCCCCAGCCTACTCGCTGGTGGGGTGGGGTGAGAAGCAGAAAAATCCTGGACTCTGTGTAAGCACTGCTCAGGAATAACAAAACACCCCTGTTGATAAACACTGTCTTCAGCACAAATCCAAAACAGCCCCATACTAGCCACTATGAAAAAAATTAAAAAACCAGCACAACATGTATAAACTGGAAGGAGTTCACAATCAAACATTGTAAAATACACTTTTTTTGAGGTTAGATCTTGTGTATAGAAAGAACAAGAACCTACAGAAAAGAAAAAAAACCATAAAGCACTTCAAATATGGAGTTTGGAATGGAGAGGGTTTGTCTGTATTTTTTGTCAAAAGTCTCTGTGAACTGAAAACTGGTTAAAATATCAACTGATGAACTACTGACAAATTTCTCTATCCAAATACCACTTCAGGAAATAAGCTGTGGAAAAATCATTGACGTATATGATTGGATTTTATAGCATGGCACAACAAATCACTACTGTCTCCTCTAAGATCTAAACTCCTTAAAAAAAGTGCCTGATCAAAAAAATCATCTCTGTCCCTCTGTAGCTGCCAAAGTTATGACTTTCTTGGCCACCACAGTTTGCTCTAAGGATAGATTCATAATCATTAAGGTGAAGGATCATTACTTTACAAATGAGTTAACTACATAACACTTCACTCAGACTTCCTTCATTTCTAGAGCTAAAATAACACTAAAAAGACAGGTAATCATGCTTCCTTTTTCTACTATATACATGAGAAAATGGAGGAAAGAACAAATTGATCTTCTCATCTTCAGGCAAGCAGACAATGGTCCCAGTAGACATGCATAAGACTCTATTCTGTTACTAGCTAGTCTTATATAAAATTGAACTTAAGGTATGCAAACTATCAGACTACTAGGTTTTCGGCAAACAAGTGTGTCCTGAACTTCAGAATTTTTTTTTTTTAAGACGACAGTCAAAATTAATTAAATCATCATACTGAGTATGAATTTTATTAATATTGAAAATTAGATTGAATCCCACTCTTCAAGTGTCATTGCTTTATTATATCAGTGTTCAGAGAAATCAAGCTTACAGAGCCATAATGGCAGCCTGGGTGGCATCACACTACAGCATGTGGGCTGCTGGAACAGCATTGGAGGTACTGAATACAATCTAACTACAGATTTTTATCCCACAAATATCATCACACTGTTTAAACTCTCTTCCATGGCCTCAAGGAAGTAGCATGTGGCACCACTAGAGTGATAGTTGCCAACATTTCCTGTGGTGCAACTCTTTCTTTTCATCATTGTTAGATTAATTTTTTCCAAATTAACAATATGATATGCACAAAGAAATAATTGTTTGAGCCAGGAGGCTTTTTTTTTATTCCATTAATTATCACATTTGTACATAGGCAGACAACCACTAAAGATCAACTTTGGAAAACCAGAGAATAGAGAAGGGCATGCCTAAAGTAGGGGAGTTATAAAATTAAATAGAAAATTTCAAAGTATTCTGCAAAGTATTTCTTCTAAGAGAGAAGTAGTGTTCAAAAGAAAATGAAGAGATCATCAGAATGGGAGTCCTGGGTTCTCCATCAGGGAGGATTACTCAGGGAGCTAAATACGGCTTTTATACTGTTAAATCCCCCAGCGTCAAAAGATTCAAAGCTAGTTACAGAAAGATTGACTAGTTTTCACAGAAATACAGCACTAAAAGTAAGCACTGTTCATTACCACTGCACAATCAACAATCCTTTTAATGAACTGATGAAACTCCTCCTTAAAACTTCAGGATTTTTTTCTCCCTCTTCCTGCTCCTATTGGAAAGCTGTCTCAGAGCTTCATCAGTTTCTAGCATAAGCTGACTCACAGAGAGTTTAACATATTACTTGTGCCAACTTAATCATTTACGTTGGATACAATTTTTTCTGCCTCTTGATCATATCTCACTCCTGCTTTCTGTTTTGCTGTGCTAAATGAGTCAGCTTCTTTCATCTTTGTCCCATAAAAGAGGTTCTCCATCTCCCTGGTTGGCTAAGTACATTCATTACACCTCTGCCACTTTGAATTAATCTCTCAACCTCTAACCTGATGAGCAGAGTGTCATAAACCAAAATGAGCTGTCACAGGCTCTGATCTGTGTACGAAAGACGCCAATTACCCAACAGTCACAGCCCAAGATATAATGGGGCAGGAGTTATGTCCATCAGTCTTACAAATTCAGCAGGAACACCAATCCTTCAAAGCTTTCCTCATCCTTCACCTCAGCCACTCACTTTGAGACTCGCCACTGCAACAACTCAGCTTCCGAGGGGAGCTGGTGCGGGACTTGCGTGGCCCCAAAGAGGAAGAGAAGCTGTAGTAGTAATGTGCACAGGCCCGCGTGCCATGGTGCACCTCGGGCGCCGGGGCCTCCTTTTCTCAGGATGGCAGGGAGAGGAGCAGCCGTGCTCCACGTGCCAGTGCTTGCTGCTGCATGGCCATCTACACCGCAGCTACGCTGGCCATGTCACCAACACGCTTCAGTCAAATTCACCTCAATTTGAGTACTAAGTGTAAAACCAAACAATAATTATACATATTATAGTTATTATTTAAGTGCCTAATGATGCTTTTCAACTTTTGCGAAATAATCCATTCTCACAGAGATTGTGGTGTTACATTTTTGGAACTAGGGCGGACCCTATCTCTCTCCTGTCTCTATCACTGCAGCTTAAGATACTGACTTGGAGGGAGAGACCTGCATTCAAGCCCCTTCTATACTCAAGGCAAAGCAAGGATCTTTTTTAGAGCACCCACCACACTGACACATGAATTTTTACGATGCCTGGTTGGTGTTTGTCTTCCTTTCTGCACTTAAAAAAAATAATTAAAAACCCATGGTACACAACCCCCCTCAAAATCTACTAGGCCAGAGAAAAAGAAAGTGTGAGCATAAATTTATAGGCACTAAATTGCTCAAGTATCATGTGCCATTCTGGATGGGATGTGAAACTGAATTCTGTCCTGGGCTGTGAACAATGCTAATTTCTAGGAGAAAAAAAAAAAAAAGAAAAAACCCAAACCACATTTTGGAAACTGTTAAAGAGCAAAATGATTTTGAGATGCCTGTCAGACACATACACAGAGTTTGGCAAATACAGGAGAAAGCTGTATAGAACTAAAATGTTTTTGCCTTTTCAATCCAACATTTCAGTGGTTTTGAGCATGACTGTAATAGGCAGGATACATCTGCTCACTATCATCTGTAGTATTTCCTATTCATGGCAAGAACAGATGGAGCCTCAGTAATCCTCAGCAGTTCTTATTGAACTATGTTTTGGAATAACATCAAAACTGGAACACACAATATTTCATTGATGGATAAAACATCAGTTACTGGCAAAAACAAAAGGACAAGCCACAAAAGAAGCCAGTGTTAAAAGAAATTCTTTTCTGTAGCAATTTATCCCACTGAGGTCTAAGATTTTATTGAAAGATTTTTTATTTTTTTTTTTTTTTAATGAACAGAGACATTTGAATTGGAGGTTTTGTTCCTCAGATGTTTTATGTTACAGCAATAAAACAGCAGGGTAAGCAACTAACCATGTTTGGAGCATATTACTATTTTTATACCGCTGGTTAACCGAAGCAGAGGATAATCACCTTTGGTATTTGTAGGTTTATGTATTTCCATTTCTGTCACCTACTAGTGACATCAGCAAATAATTTTTTTCAAGCAGCTTAGCTGTAAGGTACAACATACAGTTATCCCATTCAAAGAACAGTTCAGGGAATGAAATGCAATCCAGCCTATCTGAACTCTTCTGTCTCCCTCCTTGTTCTTAGCACAAGGAATTTTGGAATTTTGCTATGAGGCATGACTGGACACATCTGCCTTTTTTTTTTTTTCCTTCTTTTTTTTCCTTAGAAATCACCTACTTCCAGCAGTTTCATCTCCTGCATAAAACAGCAATTTAATAACTTAATGAGCTGTGCAAACAAGAAACTACTTCTGCCCTCAAGTCCTCAATACAGGTGCACCAGGTTGCCAACTTACCATCTGGCCCAATGCAAGTTCCATGTTTTCCAGGCGAGAGAAACATACAGCCTATGTGTGGCATTTAGACATAGAGCCTAGATAAAGAAATTAGCATTCTGCCAATGCATAATAGCAAACCTTCAAGCAGAGCTTATTGACTGTGTCTGATTACATGTTCCTAAGAGCCTTGTTACAGTCAATAAAAGGCATGTAAAGTACGATGACAGTGTTAGGTGAAGAATACATTTCCACAAAGAGAAATTTATAAATTATGGTCGCTAAAATTTCAAAGTAGCATTTATGGTAATTTTTAAAGATAGTCTAGAATATCACTCTCCTATATAGCCACAAGTCTGAAGGCAAGCACTTATCCTAGATGAAGTATTTAAGCAAATCCCACTGAGTTTTCTATTTTGTGAACCTACATAGGACAAACAGCACATATTTTAAAAAGCGTAATTAGAAGAACAAGTTGTCGTTTCTGGCTGTTGTTCTGTAACTGTTCCTGTTGCAGCAGACTAAATAACACATATGGCTTGCCTACGGAAAACACCTTACTGAAGTAACAAAGTCCTTAAAAAAGAAAGGGCTAAGAAATAGTATCTTGAAAGGAGATAAGACTTTGGAGAAACATGAAAAAGAAATATTGTCTTTTAGAATAGAGTACATATTTTAAGATTCTGCACTCAGAGGAGTTCATGATTAGGTTTTTCATGTACAGTATAAATGTGGATGTCACTTCACATGAATATAGAAGTGCAGTCCAAGACTGTATTGCTTCGAGCTGAAAATTTTGGAAATCCAAAGTCAGAGTGGCTGTAATAGCTGCCCATCTCTTTTTATTCTTTACTGAAAGTGTTAGAGAGGCATATACTGACAGAATATAATCTATTTTCCCAAGGGTTTTCCCCAGTCCTTTCTTTTATTCCTATTTCAAGACTAAAAGATCTAAAGCTTGCAACATGTCTTACCCTATGTCCTGGTTTCAGCTGGGATAGAGTTAATTTTCCTTCTTTCTTGTAGCTGGCATAGCATTATGTTTTGGATTCAGTATGAGAAGAATGTTGATAACACACTGATGTTTTCAGTTGTTGCTAAGTAATGTTTAGACTAAGTCAAGGATTTTTCAGCTTCTGATGCCCAGCCAGCAAGAAGGCTGGAGGGGTACAAGAAGCTGGGTGGAGATGCAGCCAGCACAGCTGACCCAAACTGGCCAAAGGGATATTCCATACCATGTGACATCATGCCCAGCATATAAACTGTGGGGAGTTGGCCTGGGGGGTGCAGACTGCTGCTCAGAAACCAACTGGGCATCGGCTGGTGAGTGGTAAGCAATTGCGTTCTGCATCACCTATCTTGTGTATTACAATTCTTTTATTATTATGATCATTTTATTGTTTTTCCTTTCTGTCCTATTAAACTGTTCTTATCTCAACCCACGAGTTTTACTTTTTTTCTCCTGATTCTCTCCCCCATCCCACTGAGGGGCAGGGGGAGTGAGCAAGCAGCTGCATGGTGCTTAGTTGGCTGGGGTTAAACCACAACACCCTATAAAACTATCCTAAACAACCTAGAACCCCTTCTCTAAATGTTAAGCAGGATTTGCTACCCATAGTGTTGCAGCCACTTCAAGACAACCTCTCCCTTTTGTTTATGAGCAATCATAACTGCATAGGTACTATGAATCTTCATCCAATGCACTTCTCAAGACTTCCTCCACTCCTCTATTTTGCTGACATCCTGTTACTGGGTTTTGGGAAAACTGATTTAATAACACCAAGTAAGTTGAACAGCAAGAAACTGTTATAAGCATAGCAATTGTTGGTTGTAACCCAGTTAATACTTCCCAATTTGCCATAAAACAATTAAAATGGATTTTGCAATTTTCAGAGTTCCCTGTCTGAATGCATAGAAACCATTTTAGCACTAGCCTTGGGTTGTACTAAACTTTTTATTAACTCATAAACCATGATAATTCCTTGAAAAGCTCAAGTACTATCAAGTTTCTCCTTTTGAGTCTTAAAGCAACTTCAAAAATGGGAATAAGCTTACAGAAAAAGGTGTTAACTATTTAAGAAAATATTGGGCTCTGAAGTTTAGATGCAAATTTTATTTTCAAAAGGCTTACTGGTTGCTTCATTATATGTTCCAGCTTGACTCATCTTAAGAGGATGTGAACAACCACCACCACCAAAGCAGGTGTACATGCAGTATTCAGAATTATGAGCATTTCTAGAAAGATTCTTGATGTACAGTGAGATGGGCTTTTTAGCTTACTGCTACTGCAGTACTAAAGAACTTAACATTTAAGTAAACAATATTTGCAGTAATTTACACAGACTTTCAGACTACTGGACTAATCTAAGTAGCAACTAATAGCTACAGTTAGCAATAGTTGCTGTAACAACTGTTCACAGAAGCATGACAAATATTTTACAGAAATTTATTCAGAAAGCAAAAAGTATATTTTGGTTTGCCACTGCCTTCATTATTATAAGACAACACAGCTTAACAATTATTACTCTCCAATGGCTTTTCAACAATCTTTGTGAAGCTAGCTGATCTAAATAACCAGTTTTAAAAAAAAAAAGACAGTAATCATCAGAATTAATGAGTTTGGAGACTTAATTGCCACTTCATTCCAAACCCAGTCCAGGGTCCATTAAACTGACAAGTATGTCTCCTTTGTCCTCAACAGGTTTTGAATCAGAATATCTATCATTGCTCCTTTGTATCATAGCTGGCCTGCTCTAGCAAGGTCTGAGAAAAGAAGCTTAGGCTGTTTGCTCCTGCTCTTCAACTTTTCAGAAAATGAAGAGGTTTCAGTTCAATCTTATTCATGAGGATTTCCTCACAGGTAATCTGGAATACGTAAACACCCAGGACCCTTCCTTCCATTTTAATGGCATGTTCACTAGACTAGAACCATGTCTTTGTTGAACATCCTTTTTCTTGTCTAGCACGTCTGGCAATTTGGGCTGCACAGACCTACTACTTTACTGCAGCCACTGAGTTTAAATTTTTTCTCTGAGCTAGATTATACAGTTTTTAATTCTCTCAAATCAGGGATGGAATTGCAGAGCTGCCAACATCTGTGGGATCCAGGAGACTTCACGGCATACACAGTACAACTGGTCAGTATATTATTTGTATGGATTTATCTATAACATGAAATAATAGGAATGCCAGGTCTTAATTTGAACTGCCTCCCGTTTTCCAACTGACACTCCAAAGCATCTAATTGGTAGCATTATGGATACAAAAATAAGGTCCATGAACATTCTCCATGTTATTTAAAAAAAAAAAAAAAAAAAAAAAATTGTGTGTGTGTCTGTGTGCTTATCCACAGCTGGTCTCCTTGTCTAAGAAGGCATGTAGAGCCCACACATAAGATGTGTTTAGAAGTTGAGTTTTGCACAGACTAACATGTATGTGCCCAGGTTTCTTGTTGGATTAGAGTTACTACTGATCTTGTTATTTCCACCCTCCCCTGCATTTTCAGTTATTAAACAGCTGTCTAAATACCACATCACATAGCTACAATTTTGCAAAAAGAAATACCTAAAAGGAAAGTTATTATCATTAGCAAGCTCATTGAAATCTTTTGTACGAGAGTATGAAATTAGAGAAAAGAAAATTAAGTATTTGTTACTTCAAGTGTCTAAGCTGCAATAAGAAATTAACCTTGTTTCTGCCAACATTCATTGTGCTGCTTTCACATCCTGGCATTTGTTTAAAAACTGTGACTGTTGGGTATATCAACAGTGCAATCTGTTTTTTTAGAGGTATTCCTAAGCATATCCAGAAATCTTGTGGTTAGCATACGAAAACACAAAATAATTACGGTAAATTCACTTAGAAAAAGATAGACTTCCTCTCTCCCCCAAGGTCTACCATGTAGTACAGATTTGCACACTACTGTGATTTGAAACTTCATTTCTATAAGTAAGTTGGAGCCCCACAAATTTTTTCTTCTCCAGATATAGACAGCATTAAGGAGTTGGTTTTCAAAAGTGCTCAGCATTCAGGTCTGAACAATCAGACTTCTTTAAAAAGGGTTCATGTTTAGAACAAGAAAAGAGAAAGCACTTACAGGGTTTTTTTCCTCATTAGTATCAGTTACAAGTCAGGTGAGTCCATGAATATTCAGAGAACTTAAACAACACCACCAAAAAAATCACTCGAGTTATCCAGAGAGCTCAGTATGAAATTAAAGACTGAAAATCTTAAAACAACTTAAAATATACAATTACAAAAATGAAATTGCAATTTCCTCCCTTTCAGCACCATTTAGAAATATAACATTGGCTTTGTGCAATAAGCATGCACTTGCCTTATTTTTTTTTTTAACTTAAGAAAGAGCTTTAGTAAAAAGATAAAACACCAAAGGAAATATTTTAATTTAAAATTATGTTCGGTGGGGTGCCATACCGATTTAAAAAAATCAGATGGTTAACTTAACATTTGGGAAAAAATACCTACAGAAATTGAATCCAGGCTTTCAGCTTAGAAGGGCTGAATGAAGGCAGATGCAGAAGTTGTTTGATTCCCTCCTAGTCCACTTACAAGTGGACACTTTTTTTTTTTGTTGTTTTGTTTCTAATCCTAGAAAATAATAAGAATTCTGGATGGAAACCCAATTCCCCTCCCAGCCTTTAGCTCCTCCTTATTTTGCAACCACAAAATTGATATTTTTCCATATTTTTTTGTTACATCCCTCAAATGAAAAATGTGATGTTGGAGCCCTCCTGCCTCCCATTTCCCATCAGAATACTTCTTTCCAGCTGGCTGTAGCATTCTCTGTGGTAGCCAGCATCAATTTTAACTGGAAATATTTAGTTCTGGCTTTGGCATAATTGGACTTCTTAAGGCACACATTCAAATAAGGAAATGGGAATAAGTCAAATCATTGAGTGTTCCCCAAACTGAAATAGAATCAACTTTTTCATACACTGAAGTTATTAGACCCCTCCCTGAATCTTAGTGCAATAATATAAAAATTAATTTTAGTCATTTGCAATTGTTGAAGTGTATATTATCTCTTTACTACTACAGAATGAATGAGATCCATTTAATCTTCATTGTTATAATCAGAAGTCATTAACCTAAACAAGGAAGCTGTGAAATTAATGTTGCAACAGCTTCAAACTTCCAGATGTTTGCTGACGGATTTTTTAATTTATTTATTTATTTAAAAGCTGCAGAGCATAGGTTAATTGCTTCAAGAGAGTTGAAGAATAATGTATTTTCTCCAGATTACTCAACAATCTTTTAATTTATTGCTTTTAAGCAAGGATGTAATTTAATCCAACTATTCAACTTTTGGCAGCAATTTCAGTTTAGCATAACATTTGCAATTTAATTAAATGCTAATAAAATACATCACTCATATCACCTGCAGACCAGGATGTGGGTGGCTCAATTACTTCAGTGTTTACAGCTCACTGAGTTGTGAAGGGCAAATGGAAACTTTTTCACATTACTAAACAGCAGTTATTTGAGAACTAGCACTGGAGGAAGATATGAATGTTTTCTCGCAGATTCCAAAAATAGAATAATAAACAGAGAGGCAGAATGGATATATCAGTACTCCCTTATGATAAGTGGAAAGAAAAAAAAAGAACTCAACTCTGATTAATAATTAGGTCATCTTTTAAAAAAGAGAGGGGTAACATTTCAAGAAAAAGGAAACCTGATTTTTGTCGTGCTATTAATCAGTCCATGTCCATACAGATCTTAGTCTCATATTTCTTCTGATTTTTAAATATATTTGTAAGGCAACCTTTATGTGGTTTGCTAGAATTATTAATTGCTTATTTTTTCCCCACTGTGTTGATTAATGCCTCTTTTTTAGTCATTAAAATATACAATAGCTCATCATGGCCTGGTGAAGTTCACAGGTATCTGTGACATTTTCCTCCAAGTTCTGAGTAAGTGTGAGAAAAGTCTTCTACCCTGTTATGGATTTGTGTGGCGCGGTTTTCCTTGGTGGCAGGGGAGGGGGGCTGCAGAGGCGGCCCCTTTAAGAAGCTGCAAGAAGGTCCCCTGGAGCCAAAATGTCGGACCCGCCTCTGAGAGGGGAGTGACGGTGGTAACGCCTCCGGGAAAACATATTT
>VYZV01021158.1:68842-80908 GCA_013401275.1 Pandion haliaetus
GCTAGAAGTCTTTTCTTTGTTCCTCTAAATCCATACTTTTTCACTAGCAAAAACTTTTCCATATATAATTAAACAACCAAAACTAGGAATTCTGAAGCGATGGTCTCCACCTCAGAACCACTGCCAACTTTTTGGTACAGTCTTGATAATCAACCTTGCACATCTTGACAAGATCAGAGAAAAAAATATATGCTTTCTTTCAGCCCTTTGATCTGGTAACTCTTCTAGCAAAACAAGTTTTAACTCCTCATTAGACACAAGGTATAAGATCTCTAAGAACTTGTTAATTGTGTAAAGCCAGTTTTGTATACATGATTGAAGCCATTTTAACATAATTTTTGTCAATGCCAGCACATGAGAAATTCTTAAAATCCACTGTATAATGACTTCTCCCAGCTGACGCAACACATATAACGATTATGGAACTGATAATACCATTAAATATATTTACAACACTTCTGAAACAACATATTTACTTAATCTACTTTTAACTCAGCAATTACAATATAATAAGAGGATACATACTTCCAGGTAACATCTCAGCTGAAAGTATAAATTTATGTACTAACCAAAGACAGGTATTAAAATGTCTGCAGAAGGCTTGCTCTACTCTAATTAAAACCTTTTTAAGCAAATTTAAATTTAATTAGAGCAGGCTGAGCATGTAAACAAATTTTCTGACACTTTAACACATTGAAGAAGCACATCTAAGTTTGTATATGCCATCAGAAAGACTTAAGTTTTCACCTTCAGAACTAGTAAATAGTAGAGTAACTTTCCTGTAAAAGTCAGGTAAAGACACAAAGTCCTGGAGTATTTCTAGTTAACACATACACAGCTGCAGCACTGTAAATTATTCCTCCTCCCTCCCACAGCTCCATCATTAATACACTATACAGCCTTGTTTCTTAATTGCTAGCTTTGCTTCCTTTTCACCAAACAGTTTCTCTGCCACAGTAACCCAACTTATTTCCCTAGATTAAACTTCAGAGACTATTTCTTTTAAAGCCTGAGTCCTGAATCCCTTGTTTCTCTCTTGTATTCAGCATCTTCTGCACTTTGAGACCAGGGGGAGGGTTTTAAACCTTTCTAAGGTAAATTCAGGTGCCTTTGTATCCACCAAGACACCTTTGAGTGCCTCCACCAAGACACTTCACACAAAGCCAGAGAATAACACTGAACATTTAGGTAGGTCCACTAAGCCGAGTCAAGGTTTAGCTGAACAGTCCAACACCAAGCACTGAAGAGAAAAATATTTCCAATCCTGCCTTTCCTCAGGGCTCAAGGCCCTACAGGGATCCCATACCAACGGCTGCAGTCTAAATTGCTGAACCACAGGCAGGTAAACTTCTCTTTTAGAAGGTAACACAAGAGATTACTTATTTTCTTTCCCACAGGAGATTTAGTCCCTCGCACTCTCACCTAATATATATTAGCTAAACAACTAGATTTGAGAGATACACAGTCTCATCTTTTCCTCTGTTCGTGAAAATTCAAGCCTATTTCACCCAGATAACTGACCGCTACTCGTGCCGCTCAGCCAGCCTCAGGTCCAGCCACCTCATCAGCTACAGCCTGAAAAATCCAGCACTCACCTCTGATACTGAAAGACTCTTTCCTTTCTTGTTTGAACAAATTTTCTGCTTCTGTATACCATTCTGCCTTACTGAAGCCAACCTCTCCCCTGCAGAAAAGGCCAGGGTCACTGAAGACACTAGACCAAAACCCTGTAAGCTACAACCCACAACCCAGGTGCAGCTCAGAAGAAACCTTAATTAATTAGGTAGCAGGTGCCCCTGATCTGTCCACAAATACACCTGTTGGCTCTCCATGTTGTCTGCTTCACAGAGCATAAAGGAAAATGTTTCTTCAGAGTAACACTTGTATTTTTTCCCCATAAATTATCACTCATAAAACAAGAGTCACTAGATTGTAAAAGTAGTAGAGGGAAAAAATCTTTCTTTCTTTCATTGCATGGAAGCTTCTTGTAACACTGCTATTCTTAAATTTCTTTAAAATTGCTTTCAGCGTTTTTTTCCCAGAAATATTCAACATTGGCCTAATGGGTTCCTGCTGATGTCTCTGACTTTAAGAAATAAATTGTTGGGCCAAGAATGTTTTTCTTCTTAACTTATATGTGGTACAGCTTAGCAAACTTAATTTTGGCTTACTCCCTCTTGGAAAACATATTCCTAGATAATTATACTAGAAATGTTTAAAAGCTTTTCAAAGCCTTCTCTGAACTTTTCTGTATTCTTTCTTCCCATATCCTATCTGTAAGATAGAAATTGCTTTAAGAAGCATTATTGTTTTAAGGTGGTTTTTTTTTCCACAGTTTCATAATCAGAAATATCACTTGTTCTACGGTTTGTTTTAACACATAATACAGGCCACCTAATCACATCCAATCCTTTTTTATTAAACTTAAAATTCCCATTCAGTTTTTCTAGAAAGGAACAAATTATTGATTTAAAAATTTAAATCTGGCTATGCTTCCCATTTTGAAATTTAGTTAGAGCAAACAATGGGTTTCTTCTCACCTTGCTTGACACTGAAAGCTTCCCCATATTGCTAATAATTTCTGTTACCCTTCACTGACTTTTTATTTTCCTACTATGAGCTCATAGTTTTACTATTTTTACCAGGTATCTTTTTGTAACATTCTAACAAAACCGTAAGAAAACGATGCCTGTACTCTGGGGAACAAGTAACTTCAGATTCTCATTATCCTCCCTTCATCCAATATTTACCAGATGAAGAAGAAAGAAATTCTAAAATGAAATCCTACTACAATTTAGTTTCAAGCACATTTTATTTGTAGAATTAAAGTTTATTAAATAAGCATAGATTTGCCTCTGCTTAAATTTGACCTTCAAGTGCAAGATTTAATAGGCTAAAGATTAAAGTAAATTGCGGTGGTTTGCTCATTCTTTTGTGTTATGAAGAGCTGCAAGGAGGAACTAAAACACGAAATAAAAACAGAAGTCAAAGTTAGTTTGTGAAGGCAGATTAAGAAAAAGTATGAGCATTAGAAAGAGTAAGTTATAAGCTATTCAAAAGGAAAATACTTATAGTATTCTTTTATATATTGCTCATCAGACATATGCAAAATGTAATCTACAAAGAACAGTATTTATTTGTGGGCAATCCCACAGAGAGTACAAAAATTCCAAACAGTTTACTTACAAAATTATAGCTATGTTTATTAACAAATATATAATTAATAAGAAACATATAATCCACCATTAATTGTAGCTAACATAATTTCATACAGGAAAAGGTAATATAGATGTGAATTATAAAACGCAACTTGTTTCAGCAAGTAGATACATAATATTATCATGGTTATTCTCAGTTCTCTTTCTATTAGTATCTTTGAAAAAGATGTTAATTAATATTAGAGAAACTCTGTTTGTAATGCACTGTCCCTGCACAGACAATGAAGATACTGATGTTATGTCACTTTAAATAAAACAGAGACAAACCAACCAAGAATGTTTTTCAAAAAAAATCCATCTACAACATGGCATATTTATTCTTGACCCAAACTAACAGAATTTCTGACTTTCAAGGCAATTTTCATAGACTTCATTTGTCAGAACCTAGATTTGGACATCACATATTTTTTTAAACCAAGCTCAAGTATGTATTCAGACCACAAGGACCTCTCAGGTCAGGAAAAAAAAAAGTTATGAAAATCTCAGTAGAGAAGTCTGTGAGATGTGTCAATTGTTTCAGAGTATCTGCAAGCAGAGAGCAAGCACACACCTTCTTACTGTAGGCTGACATTTCTATTTCTGGCTAAACCTCAAAAGTGTCCAGCTGGGTGAAAAAGCAAACAAACAAGTAAAAGACAGGGGTGTCTGGGGCAGTCAAGGCCTTGACACTGGGTGTGTCACTGGTGGAGTAGGTTCATTTTAGTCCTATACAATTTAGTATTTCATCCATACTGAGTAACCCACCACGTAAAGTACTGAAGCAATCTCTGCTTATGCGCACTGATGTCTCTCTGCCTAATATCTCCTCATTTGGCCAAAATAATAATCAACAAAAATAATCAACAAAATTGCTCCATCTGAAAGGTAGGGGGGCATTTTCAAGGCAGCATGAAGCAGACACTGGTGAGGTCTCCACAAGACAGTGATCAGGTGGGGGATGTACAGGGTAGCAAGGTCTGTGTACGGAACCTGTCCAAGGCAGAGGTAGGAGCAGTCAACGCTGGTGCTCAGCCATCCTGGCAAAGCAGAAACCGAAATGAAATAGGCAACAGCCCTATTTGTTTAAACAATGCTTGAGAAACAAGAACATCGAGAAATAAGGTGAAAATATGCGCTTTCATGTTCAATCATCCCCTCATCTCTATTGTTATTTATATCACACTAGGTGTATGCATAAAAATGTTTACATGCAGAATCTTGCACTAATGGCTGACTGTAGCAAACACGGGCATTTTAATTTAATCTTTCAAGTGAAATTTATTTTTACACTCTGTCTTAATGAATTTGAAATCAAATGTTAATCAAAGCTTGAAGGATCAAGACAGTAATGCCAAAACCATACAGAAAGTTAAGTGTACAAAAGAAGCCGAAGAATAACCTCTTCCCTGTTAAATTAATTCTCTTTGTGTTTAGGGCTATCTGCTCCCATTCCTTCATTCATTCTCTGTCTGGTGGCCCACCATACTCTTCTCCCCTTATACAACATTTATTTTTCACTTGTTCAATTTTTTTTCTTCTTTACATTCTATATAGCTAAGTCTTTCTGCACAAAACTCCACCTAGAAATACAATTATTTAAATAAAAGAAAATCCACTGTCAGAATCAACATGACATTTGCACGCACCCCATATTTTCATTTAGCCTCCATTTTCTACGGTTTGCCCTTGCTACTTGTAAAGGCAGTAATCTCTCCCCATCCGGGACTGTATCTCATTCTGTCAGTGTATTATACCTAGCAAAGTAAGAATCTAATATGGGTTCAATAAAAATACTGCTGTGACAATAATTATGGGAATGACAGTTAGTTATAACTTTAAATTTAATAAAATGATAAGATCAATTAACAACTGATACATGAAGTGGTTCTTGTAATTTTTTTAATAATCCTCCAAGTAATTAAATCAAATTAAATAATTAAAGGATGAGAATTATCATTTAATCAAAATTAAACCTGTTCCATTCCTAATTTGAGTTCATTGCAGTAAAGCAATTTGTTAAAAGAATATTACTCAGATTACAGTACCATGCATTCATGTGATGAAATGCCAGAACTAAATTTCCCATAGAACTCTAAGCCAGGTGCTTTGGGCATATGAATGCTGATATGATCTTTAATTACATGATTTCATTATTTGCCTTTAAGACCTTTTTTCATTACATTTACAGAAAGGATGGTACTCATTTAACGAAGAGCTATTTAATATTTTCTTTCCCCCTGTTTATCCAGTCTGTGGTCAGACAACTCATTTGTTGCACCCTATTCAAGACCTGCTCTGAAGGAAGAGAGTGATATTTTCCTCATCAGTTTTTTTACAGAGCTCATCATGATAGGACCTAAATGTTTCATAAACATGACCAAATTTACTTTTATAAAATCTCTGTGACACAATTGCTCCTAGTTTGCAATAGAAACAATAAAGCAAAGGGAACTAAATACAAGTTATGTTAACACTCAAAAAAGGGGAGAACTAGTGCAATTCACACTGGATTTAGAACATGAGAAATTCATAACGCTTGCTCTCCAGTATTGCCCAAGCCTAGTGTAACCTAAATTCAAATAGCATTTCAAGTTTGGACCTCAGAGTTTCCTGCACACCAGTGTTCAGGCAGTAACACAGAAGTGATTCAGTGTAAGCAGATAAATGCTATCTGCCACCCAAGCTTCTTTGAAATTTGTAAGCACGAAGCAGCCTGAACTCCATTACACAGAGTGGCCTCAGCCTGGTGCAGTATGGGTGGATCTGAATGGCAGAATACTTGGTGCCAAGGGGATGTTGCTCCTACATACACCTATATTCATGTGTTTCACAAGGTTTTTACTCTGTTGGAACATATATTCTAGTTTGTCGTGGTTTAACCCCAGCCACCAACTAAGCACCACGCAGCCACTCACTCACTACACCCCCACCAGTGGGATGGGGGAGAGAATTGGAAGAGAAAAGGTAAAGCTCGTGGGTTGAGATAAGAACAGTTTAATAGGACAGAAAGGAAGAAACTAATAAAGATAATAATAACAATAATGAAATGACAATAATAATAAAAGGACGGGAGCATACAAGTGATGCACAATGCAATTGCTCACCACTCGCCAACCAATGCCCAGTCAGTTCCCGAGCCACAATCCCCTCAGGCCAACACCCCCCAGTGTATATACTGGGCATGACAGCACATGGTAGGGAATATCCCTTTGTTCAGTTTGGGTCAGCTGCCCTGGCTGTGTCCCCTTCCAACTTCTTGTGCCCCTCCAGCCTTCTTGCTGGCTGGGCATGAGAAGCTGAAAAATCCTTGACTTTAGACTAAACATTACTTAGCAACAACTGAAAACATCAGTGTGTTATCAACATTCTTCTCATACTAAATCCAAGACATAGCACTATACCAGCTACTAGGAAGAAAATTACCTCTATCCCAGCTGAAATCAGGACATAGTTATATGTCCTCTGAAAGTAATACTGCTGTGAAAGTAAGACTGCCCCATGTGGTAGCAAGAACAGAAGACTCACTCCTGAGCCACAGTCCTGATTTGAACTAAAATGCTAATATATTCACAACATATAGACAACACTGGGTCAACCAACAGCAATCCAACTTTCTTTCCAAAAGTAATAGCATAGGGCATCGCTAATGCTTCTTCTTTCCTACTGTGGAAATTAGTCCCACTAGGAAGTGGGATGTAAAATTGTACTTTCTTTTTTTTTAATTTTCAGGATTAGTCAAAAAGCTTGAGAACAAAGAATGGTTGCCATCTATTCTAGAGTACCACTACACAACCAGGCATGCAAGAGCCATGGAGCCAGAACAGGGTATACAAATCTCTAGCGGCATTGTTAGGATACTACAGAACAGGAAAAACTGAGGTTCTCATCCTTCCTATGCAGAGCCTGTGAAATTGCATAAGTATCCTTGTGATCAGAGAGCAGAAAAAACAAAATAAGCACCGTTACCATTTTTTTCAACCCTATGTTATCAATCTCTTTATAATGAACTATTAATATATATGTCACAATAATGGTGAAATCCTGACTTCACATAAGTCAGTGGAAAAAACCCCTATTGACTTTTATGGGGCTAAAATCTTACTGTAAGAATTAAAATACAGACACTGTCCAACAAAAGTGGAGAAACTCCACACCAAATTTTCAGATTAATGTGAACACAACCATCTACTAAGAATAAGGGTGACTTAAAAATAGTTCAGGCTAAGTAATAAAACTCTGTAACTTTCATATAGACAAATAAGAAATTAAACAAAGTATTTTAAAGTAAAAGGTTCTATAAATGAATGCAATTAAAAGGGGTTCTATTTTGCCCGTTGATTTCATTTTAATATATTTTTTCCCATAAATACTTGTTTATGATAATCATACACAATATTATCCACCTCTCATGCCAGTTTAGAACTGAAATAGGATTTTGTGAGGGCAGACTCACAGTTACATCCTTATAAAGTATATCATTGCTGCTCTCTGCTGGTCAAAGGAATTATTCCTTTATTTAAAACTTTGTATAGGAAATTCAGAGAATTTTGTAGGAAGCACAGTTAATATCACATGAATAGGAAGATCTTTTATGGTATTTAGATCACCATCTCAGTCATCACAATGATTTGGTTTCATTGGTATGTCTGTATTCCTGAGACCACCAAAATTAGTAATAAATACTGGAATTACATACGCAAAACTCCACCTTCACAGACCATGACATTCCAATTCATAGATGTACACATCTAAAGTCACTTTGCTTGTAATACTCATATTGTGAAATCACAAACAAAGCAGAGCCTAAAATTCCTTAGAAATCAACAATGATGAAAATGTAACACTATGAGGTTCACCAGACATGATGGGACAGTGCAATGTTAGAACTGAAGACCATTTCGCAGATCAAAGACAATAATCTCCATTGCCATTTCACGGTATTCATCACAGTAAGTGGTGTGACAGTATCAGTGTGTAGATCCTATTTTTCTAACTTAAATTTGTTAGCAGAGGCTGCTGTCTGAAATTACATTGGCATAAAAGAGATTTTACTTCATTTTTATATTATTAAAACAACCATTAAAAATTTTCTTTTTGGATCCTATGTGGTTTCTGCTGTCAGAATTTATGGTATACATGACTTGTATTTCAGAATGTTGCTTTTTTTTTCCAGATCACCAAGTAGCACTGTAAAATTTTCTTTTCATTCTGTAATGTAATGTGGCCCAGTTCTAAACTCAGAACTGTAAAAGTCCAGAAATACAGAATTTAAAGTTGTAAGTCACAGTTCTGCAGGAGTGTGAAAAAACAGAGGACAACTGTCAGATTCATTCTCGATGGATAAACCGTATGGCACAGAAAGAGTAAAGTTAGAATGAAAGGACAAAAAGTGAGGTACATAGTGCAGTTGTAGAGAAGCCTGACTGAGAAACAAGATGTTTGCACTTAACGGAAGGCAAAGCAAGATAAATGCAACGGTGTAGAGGGTTTGTGGTGCAAGAGTCAAATGTAAAGAGAGTAAAGAAAACATTTAAGTAGTTAAAATGTAAAGCAACATGGTTTCTGTTGTGCCATGATCTGCCTTCAAGGAATGAAGATTTGCACAAGATTGAAATATCAAGATTTTCTGAAATATAAAGGCACTGTGTCCAGACTAGATCAACTACCTAGTTATTAAGGAGAATAGGTGGACAAAGGAGGCTACAACAATTATGAGTAAGTCTGAACAAAACCTCCAAATGTATAGGCTACCTGCAAAAGGGGTAGTTTTAGATAAAGCTATTAAGGAGCAAGAGCAAATTTCAGTTCAATTCAGGTTTTCTAACTTCACCTTAAAAGATCTAATTGAATCTGTATATTAGTATTATGACAACCAGTACAAACTTCAATAGATCTCATTTATAATATTCCTAATGTCAGCATTCAGACCTTCGTAAGTACGAATTACCTGGCAAAAATACCCTCTGAGCCAGAAGGATGGCTTATGTGTGAACTTCCTTTTTTCCCAACATGTGTATACTTGTTACACTTGGAAGTTCATGCCCATTTAACAAAATATATTACCCAGCATGTCCCTAAGACATGAGCAACTGTCTGAGCAGCATTATCTTGTGAAAACCTGCTTTGATTCTTTGCCTCAGCTAAAGTGGCAAAGAATTTTGTCAATAAAGAACAAACAAATTTAACTTTCCTACCGTTTCAAGTATCTTTAAGATCTTACTGGACTGCTTAATTTCTATTTGAATTCTGATATAAATAGAACTCTCTCTTTCGGAGCTCTAAACCGGGTAGTCCTCAATTAAGTGGTCACACTGGGTAACTATTGCTCAGTATGAATTGAGATTTCAAAAGCGGCTCCAAAATAAACAACATCAAATTACCATAGTGTGAAAATCATCTTCTCTTTTCATAAAGAAGTATTTTATGGTAGACCAAGTTAATTTTAAAATTTGCTCAACTATGAGATGAAAATTATACCAAATCAGTATATAAAAAAGTAAGACTCTTTCCACAAATCATGTCAAATAATATAATATCTGTAACTAGCAAGAAACACAACTCAGTTTGTTCAGTTAATCAAACAATTTATTCAGCAAAGTATGGAAATATGAATAATTTGTTTTGACTGTAAACTCATGTTTTTCTCAATGAAATATCTCAGCACTTGTACATGGACACATTTAGCCATAGTCTGGGATTACAAAAATTGATTTGGCTTTCAGCGCAAAAAATTGAAAGAAATTGTTAGCTAAGGAATATATTCCCAAATGGCTTAGCTTTACTTGAGGTCAATGAACTCACTTTATTACAACATAAATTAGATGTAGAAAAACATTTTTTGATTTCTATGACTGTTTTTTAAAACTCTACTTTGGATTAAGTAGCCTACAAAACATACTGAAGCCATTGTCCTATATATTGCTACAGACAGAAGTCTCTGGGCTTTCTTGTACAACTATATATCCATAATATATAAAATTATTTATTCCAAAACCATCATTAAAATAATGAAAAAATGTACATGATTAGAACAAATACAAAATTGCATTTTACTTCCTTTTTTCCCTTAATTTTCATTTTTATGTTGTAATTCCAAGATATCAAGATACTGATTTCAAATTGTTTATTTTTTAATTGTTAATATTAAAATTTAATCAAACATCCACATACTAACATTCTTTAATGACAACTGCAAGATTTCAAAAGCTAAGTCTCATAAGTATCTAAACTCTGCATCCAATTTCATTTCCGAGTGCAAAGAGCTAGGACTTCACATCCAAGTACGAAAAAGCACTACACCACTCATTACCTTTATCAAAACCAAAAAGATTTGTCGTGTCCATCTCTATTAAGCAAGAATGGTTTTTAACCTGATTCCCATAAAATTTCAGATAACTTTCTCTTGGCCCATGCAATGTAGCCAAAAACTTTTTTCACATCAGCTGAGAAAAAATAAGGTAATTCTAAACTGAGTTAACATGTGAAGCTTACTTTTCACTCAAGCCCTTTACCTCCCTTCCCAGAGAACAGCTTCTTATAAAGCCACTTCTTTTTTCTGGTTTTGTGGTGGGTGATTGAGATGTTGTGATTGCAATCACTTGCTTCACCTCTCTCCCACTGTCTGAATAAAGTATGGATTTAGATGAAGAACTCAGGTTCAGTCTAGGAGAAATTGTGAGCAATTTAGGCTGTTACATGCAGTTCAGAGAATTGTTCTTTCTGAATGCATCTCTTTACTGGATTCCCAAACACAGCAGCAGCAAGTCTGCCTCAACTCTACTTCACCACCTCTGCATCACTGTGGTCAAAGAGATTGCACGTCCTCTCCACAGCTTTTTTTGACTGTTGATTTCTTTATCACCATGAGCTCATTCAGAGCAACAGCACAAGGGCAGGCATCTGGATGTGGTACGAGCGGTACACTATGGTATACTATAAAAAGTACAGTACACATCTTACAATGTAATTTTCACCTGTTCACCAGCAGAGAGTGAAGAAATCAAGACTTCCTAATGATGTCTCTAACAATATAAACAATCTGGAATCCACATCCAAAGAGGTGGTAACCCTCTCCATAACCTCATGGCTGGAAGCAACCACAGACAGGTTAATTCAGCTACCTCTCTCAACACCTACCTACACATAAAATTAACTTGACATCCAACTAATAAGCACATGATAATATTGCCTACCAAGCTCTACTCCTCATGGCATTGACCATTCTACCTTTCACCTAAAGCTTATAAATCATATTGTGTCACTGAAGACTGAGCTCAGCATGAAATGGGAGGAGGCATGAATTGCACTGTGCTCTGGGTTAGACTCCGTGGTTTTAAATAAGTACCCCAGGAGACGTAATGAAAGAACTCGAATGCTTTCCCATTATCATTTTCTGTAATGATTTTTGTCGTGACTGATTAGCTCCATTTTATTAAGAGATACGGTAACCATTTCAAATTTCTGTCTGGAAAGAATGAAAGTATGCTGAGACCAGAGAAATATAACTAAAGGAAATTGAAAAAAGAAGAGAGAAAGCTTGCTGTCATATTGTTAAGTGTTATTTATCATATGTGCTCAGGGTGTCTTTGGGATAAAAACACAAACTTTACAGTGGAAATTCAGTTACTACAAACATTACAAAAACATAAAACTTCCTGGGTGTCTGGGGGAAACAGTGAAGAACTGAGGCTCCAGCAGGGATCCTAGACACCTTCGAGAACCTGCCTGCTCCTTCACACTTTGGACATTGCTCAAGGGGAAAGCAAAGTGACACTGACTGAGGATGGGCTTTTCTCAGGTCTTTCTAGGAACCAAGCACTTGCCCAGAGTAATCACAGAATCACAGAATGGTTGCGGTTGGAAGGGACCT
>VYZV01021160.1:6574-32538 GCA_013401275.1 Pandion haliaetus
CTGCAGCCCCGCGTGGAGCAGCTCTTCCGCGAGGTGAGTGGCGGAGCGGCCCCGCAGCGCCCACGGGCGGGCAGCGCCGGACCGGCGGCGGCGGGCGGGGGGAGCGACTCGGGGAGGGAGCTTCGGCCCCGCTGCGGCGCGGGGAGCCCGGGGCTCGCTCCCTGTCCCAGCCGGCTGCTCGTCCCCCTCTGGGAAACCCTCCTCCCCTTTCACCAGACTCGTTTCCCCCTTTCGTTGCCGGGGCCGTTAGTGGGACCGTAGGGCCAGGCGTGGGCGAAGCCCCTCCTGATTTAGAAGAGCAAACGCCCCAGGTGGGAAGGCGAGCAGTTTGAGGACGTGCGACTTCTTCCCTCATTCTGTTCACTGGGAAAGGTAACCCGAGTACTTAAACACTACTTATCTCTGGCTGTAACGGACTACCGTTGCCTTGCTAGACAATTATGAGCATGATCCCTCTTCTCCGGACTGTCTGTCACGGAGTATCCTGTGGTCCAGCAGCGCTCAACCGATTTGTGATGGGTAGAGAAGACCAGCAACTAGTTACTTCCCTTTCAATCCCAGGGTTTTCTGGAATTACTCAGTAAAGATTTCTGTGCTGAAAGATTTCTCCTACTTGGAGGACAATTGTCCACACTGATGCCCTTCTCCATAGCTAAACCGAATCTCTGGGAGAAGTTACACTTGATCCCGGGGTTATATTTTTTTTTTTTTCTTTCCCCAGACTCTGGTGTTTAGGTTTGGGGCTCGTTACAGGCATGGGGGATGCAGAGGGCTCCCATCACTCATAGGAAACTTTTGAAGATCCCACAGCTGGCTTGCTGGATTTGCGTAAACAGTAGTTCATAAAGTGCAGCAGGATTCACCACGGCTTATGGGGCTGCTGCAGGACACTCCCGAGTGAGCGATTCTGACATCTGGGGAAGGTTTTACGCTGCGATTTTATTAATGGCCTGACTGGGGTGCAAAGCATGGTGCTGCATTAAAATCGTTACAGCTATGAAGCCTCAATCGTGCAAAAATGTATTTGTGCGCAGTGCCTTCCAGCTGTGAGCGGCTCTGGGGATGTGAGGGGGGGTGGAGGCAGCACTGAGGGGACGGGGAGACAATTCTTCATGTGCGTGTTACTGTTGGAGTTACAGTGAGGGTATTGCTGGCACCGCCGCAGCGTGTCCATTTGGTTGCGTTGATGTGCCTTGATAAAAGGGAAATGTTAAAAAAATAGTTTTGTGAAAACCTTGAATACCAGACCAGAGGGGTGCCTGCGAGGCGTAATCACAAAATCTAGTTAACGTCTTTTCTCCAGGCAGGAACTAGCCTGCCAGTCGTGGCAGTGGTTCTGTTCCAATTACTCCAATAAATGTGCTTAGCAATGGGAATGGTTTCTGTGGCACTGCCTAAGATCATGTGCAACCTCTTGCTGAGATTTAGTTAAGTGTGGAAAGCTTGTTTTGTACTGGGAATGCTCAGATGGAGATTGTACAGGGGAAAATAAAGCAAAACCACATAATTGGGTTTCTAATGCAAGAGTGAGCTTGTTGAAACATTTAGTATGACCAAACTTTTGTCAATGCTGAAAGCAAATTTTGAAACGACTAACAGATTCAAGGAATGCATGGTAGCGGTTGGGCTATCTGTTAACAGTCATTTTAAATGAACTTGTGCATTTATGTTAAAGTTTCAGAAAGTGTCTGTTTCTTGACCAAACTCCTCTCCGTTACATAAGACTGCTCGCTTGTCGGGCAATTCCTGTCCTTTCTGTGCTTGAGAGTTTGTGGAGAGCGAGAGAATATTTCCATCATCATGAACATCAACTGATGCCTGGGGTCAGTTTTTTTGTTAAATTCTGTGTTGGTCCTCCTTTGAAGTTTACCACAGTATTTCAGAAGTGAAACCAAAGCTCCGTATGCTCTCTGTGCATGGCCCGGCATACTTTGTTCTCTGCCACTACCCAAACAGCATTACTCCGTATACCAGTCTAGGGGTTTGCTGGCATAATTTATGGCAGAGCTGCATATAAAGAGCAGCAAATACACCACCAACATGCTGGCTCTGTTCCCTTTAGTGTTGTTTAAGTGTTTGGCAAGTAGAAGAGGATAGGAAATAATAAAGGAAGGGTGAGTGTGTAGTTAAGGCAATGAAAGCCAATTTGGACAACTAGGATTTAGTTTCTGGCCCTGTGACAGGCATCTGTCTAACTTTGGAGAAATTGCTGATTTTAACATGGCGGCACTTTGCCCTTCCCTTGGCTGTTCCTTTAGCGGGACGTGCTGCAGGGTCCTGCTTTGATGCCCTCCAAAACACTTCCAAGAGCGTGGTCTGAACGTGGCAGCATCTCCACTTGCTCTATGTCAAAAGCCCCAGTTCAATGCGCATAGTTTTCAAACTGAAGGGAAAAAGTTAACAAGAGGATTGCAGAAGCATCCAGTTGTTGTAAACAAAGCTGGACCGTTTTGTTCACAAAGGATTTATTGTCCGCGGTAGGCAGAGAGTGTCCAGATTAATCGGTTTCATGACAAGAACAATTCAATGGGAGAACAGGGGACTCACTCCAGGATTCAGATCTCCTCTCCAGTGATGTCTGCTGAACTGAAAGGAAGAGCTTATTTTCATTTCCTCGAGCATCTGCATCATCCAAATTACTTTAAAAAGAAACAGATAAAAATTGAGTGACTCTCTAACATTTAGACTGCAAGTGGCTGTCAGAAAAGTCTCTTTAGGTACTTTCTTGCCACTTTTTCTCAAGGAAAGCATGTGTTTTGCAGAAGGCAGCTGGATCATTCTGGTATTTATACTTCCCTTAGGACAACTTCTCTGTCAGGTCTTATGAAACTGTGTTGATACTTTCAGGACCTCTTAGCATCACATCTGAGCAGCTAGAGATGAATGCATAGGATTTCAGCAACAGCTAAAACTACTTAATCCCCAGCATAAAAGGAAAAGAACCTAATTCACAGGTAGCCTAATTCCTGAATAGTCCACAGTGTTCAAATAGTTGAACAGAGACTGGGTCGTCAGCTGTATAAAATTCAAGTCTGAACACCCTGAATTCAGTAAGTACTTTGAATTTTCTCTCTTTGAAATGTGGGGACTCAGGTTATCAGATTATTGGTTTCTCTCTTGGTAAATACTTCAGGTGAGACAGGGCATTTCTGGAGGACTGAGCGAACAACGATTGCGGGTGACGATGAGATGTTCCCACCCTTGCTGGGCTGCCCCAGCCATGAAGCGCTATGCCTGAGCTAATATAACTTACCTGTCATCAGGGCTTATTAACTTGGGCTTGGCAGCATCCTAAATGCAGGCAGGAACATTTTGGTTGGCTTAGAGAGCAGGCAGAGTGCGCTCACATCTGTCTGCAATATGCCACGTAGACATTGCTTTAGTTTTGTGAATTTTTACGGGTTCTGGTTGTCCCACTGATGAGTTTTTCACCTTGGAGATGGATGGAAACACTGGGTGGACCAGAGGTGGGTCAGCACCCTGGTCTTGCTGGCAGTCCCCGCCCCACCGTCCTTTACCTCCCCATCCCTCTCCTAAAGAAACCTGTAATACTCCACATGGCATGAATTTTAAGTATAAAATCAGGCAAATCAGGTCACATCTGTTGTGTAAATATCACCCTGCTACGTAAACTCCAGGGCATTTGGAAGCAGCTTCGCTGTCGGTTGCAGTAGGGCTTTCCCCGGGGCGTTTTCCTCGCTGTTGGGGCTGGCCGTGGTGGAGCAGAGGGGCTCTCTCTCGCCAGCACCGTTCCTGCCACCAAACACGCCGAGACGGTGCCGACATCTGAACACCGGACTTGTAATAGCTGCTCAGGATGAATCCAGCCCACGGTGCTTGGCTCAAGAGACTTTTGGGATGTGCAGAAGGAGTTTCTGCCTGCCCCGTGCAAGGGTTGTAGACCGGCCACTTGCTAAGAAACATTTAATATTTTGTGTGCTACTATATAGCATGGGGTATTATCTATCCAAAGAGTCTGAACGCAACAGGATGAAACGTATTACCTCTCACTGGAAGGAAGCGTGCTGGATGGTTTGGCTGTTGGCATACACGCGCAGTCCGCGTTTAGATATAATGTATTCTCTAAATGGCTATTTTTATTCCTCCTCCAAACAGAAACTGGGTGAAGGATTAGCAAAACTGCGGACGGCGAGAGAGGCTCCGTCAGACTGCATGTGTCCCCCAGGTAGGTGCAAACGTACCGGCATGGCCAATGCCAGACTGCCCAGGAGCCGCCTGCTCGCTGGACCGATGCCACCGAGCTCCTCCTCTTCTACCTTATATATTCCTCCGTATCAAAGAAAACGTGCTAAGAAGTGTTTTTTTCCAAGCTAAAGCACTCTGTTGTGCCTGAGACTGTTAACTTCTTCCATTGCCTTGCTTTGGCCTGTTTACAGATAAAGGAGTTTGAGGTTTGGACAAAAGCAATGTTTGGCTATAAGAATAAAAGAGCAAATAGCTTTACTCGGTTGTGAGCCCTGGGTGTTGGGCCAAAACAATTTAGAAGTAGTAACAAAATCACTGGGGCTTAATGCAAGTGTGATAATTAAAAGCTGCAGCCTCTCTGCCTTTTAGGAGGGTAGCGACTTCTCCAGCGCTGCCTTGCTGTATGAAAGCTGTCACTGATTGTTTAAATTTCCTCCCAGAGTTTAATGAACTTCTTAAACTGTCAAAACTTCCTGTTCTGCTGTGGAAGTGCATGCTCCTTAGAAACAATAAACAGCTTAGATTAGTTTGTAAAGGAATCTCATTTATAGAAATGCTCCATTAAGTGCTCTGCTGTCATCCCAAAAGGCATGAATGACTTTGGGCCGAGGCACTTCAGGTTCTCTCTTCCCTCTTCTTTCTTTCTCCCTCTTCTTTCTTTCTCCCTCTTCTTTCTTTCTCCCTCTTCTTTCTTTCTCCCTCTTCTTTCTTTCTCCCTCTTCTTTCTTTCTCCCTCTTCTTTCTTTCTCCCTCTTCTTTCTTTCTCCCTCTTCTTTCTTTCTCCCTCTTCTTTTTTTCTCCCTCTTCTTTCTTTCTCCCTCTTCTTTCTTTCTCCCTCTTCTTTCTTTCTCCCTCTTCTTTCTTTCTCCCTCCTCTCTTTTCTATTTTCTCTTTTCTTTTCACAGAAGTAGCAAAAGATGGGTGAAAGATGTGCAGTGCTTTGATAGGGGAGAGCGCATAGGCCTGTTACAAAGCCTTGCAAGCAGCAGATAGTTCAGTTCTGGTTTTAAAGAAAAAAACAAACCATAAATGCTACATGTAGATGCATAATAGGCAAATGGGCAGTCTCAATTTCTCCTGCCATCCTGGATATGAATCCTACCAGAACACACAGTGTTAGTCCATACTTGCAGGACAAAAAAGGATGGACTTTTTTCCCTGTAAGATTATGTGTAATAACCTTGGAAACATTTCAGTAATGATGCTCTTAAATGTGCTGCTGCAGTTGTATTTGCTGTTTTTCTAGTGGAAGGCTCCTATGGGTGTCCTGTATGCCTCGCTGCCTTGTAACCAAACCCTGTCAGCTGAGACACAAATCATGCTTATTTTCAGCTCTTCAGACACCGGTGGTCAAATTAGTTTTCTCCCATCTGACGCGCAGACGCAACCAAGTCCATCAGCCTCACAGGGCTCTGCGGGCTGCATCTTGCTCCTGTCTGTGCAACTGGGGCACTACTGGTGCACTTAAGTGATCAAGAGGCTTTTCCTTTGCTCTGCAGAAAGCAACTGGGATTGAAGAGGCTCCTTTGTGGCCAGGAAAGTCCCGATTCCGTTCCAGGTCACTGAGTTTGCTGGTTGCTGCGTTTGAGAGATGGGGAGAAGAGAGGAGGGGGAAGGTTTTCCCACGTGCTGCTGAAATACTTGGTTCAGTCATTAGTAACGAATGTCAAAGTAATTTGTGAGCTGAAGGAAGGAGAGGTGATTTCCTGGTGGGTAGGAAATGTTGCGGCATCGGTGGCTGCTCCTGGCTACCACCATTGGGAGCCAAGCGCTGTGCTAAGGCGAGGATGTGCTGCCGAGCTGTCATGAAGCCTTTTCAGCTATTTTTGAGCAAATCAAAGGAATCTTCACATGTGTTTCTTTTTTTTTCCTCTTTCTCCTGAAGAAGGCTGAATTGCCTTCTGGTCTGTAGTTAAAGAGCTTGGTCCGGAAACTTCCTGAGAGCCTGTGGCCCTCACTGGCATTTGCTGTCATTTGCAGGTTGCAAACTAACAGCTAAGCTTCAATTCGCCTCTGTGGACCAAAAAAGCAGCCCCTAGGGAAAAGAAAATCCCCCTGTGGAGGGGACAGGGAGATGGGGAGATCCTGCCAGCCCTGCCCACAGGGATGCAGGGAGTGTGCCCAGCATCGGCAGCCCTGGCTGCAGCTCCAGCAGCCCTGGCTGCAGCCCTGCTCCTGCTTCCTAGGGGCAGCTGGAAGCTGGTGGGTATCCTAAATGCCTGGACGGGGAGCTTTTCTCCTCCAGAAACCTTGCTATGCTTAAGAAGACTTCCTTCTTATAGCGGGATTTAAAGCAAGTCCACTGAAGAGCTGTCGATGGTGGTGCTGGCTGCATCATCATGCTGGTGTGGTCCCTCCCTCAGTCCCTTTTCGAGAAGAAGGGGACTTGCTGCCCTGCAGACCCATGGGCAGTGGCAGGAGTAAACTGTGTGCTCAGAGTTTGCCCCGCGAGCTGGGCTTGTTTTAAGCAAGACCTGTTTTTCCTTGAAGCGAGTCAGTTTGTGGGTTTGTTGGGGTTTGAGGGGGTGGGGGTTGTTTTTAGGGGACTGCTTTGATAAAATTGACTTGCTACACATGAAAAGCAGTGTGGGACAAGATGACTGTGATCCACTTAAAAGTTAAATGAAGCTCGAGTTATTTCGACTACAGCAAAGTGCTAAATGAGTGCTTGCAAAACACACAAACAAAACAAATACACCCCCCCCCCAAAAAAAAAACCCCAAACAAACCCAAACTGACCCATTTTGTGCTTTGAGCTCTGCAGTTACTCACCTCTTTGGCTTACAGGGTTCAACTGGGTTGTTATAAAGCAGCTGCACTTCTAAAATGGGATGCTCAGGGCGGGCAGGGCTGTGGGGGAGCGGGTGGTGGGGCCGGTGGCCAGCAGAGGGGGCCCGGCCATTTCGCCAGGGCCATGGAGACGTCCCAATCGTCCAGAAAAATAATGATAATTAAAAAAAAAAAAAAAGCTTAAAAAATGACTACTCTGGCTCTGACGCTGGGCACGCTGCAGAAAGGTGTCTCCGTAGTTGCTCTTGGCATCTGTGTGCTGCTTTGAGTTGAGTTGTTTTGCTTTATTTGTTCAACCAAAGCGGTGGGGGGATGATGACAACAACTTCGTGTCACTTCTGCTCCTTCGTGGTTTGGGCATTTCCGTGGCCGAGGGAGAGGAAAGCATCCTTGGGGGTTTGGGGCAGCTGGACCCAGGTGTGAGTCGGGCTCCAAAATGCCATGACGAGGTGGGTTGGTGACCCCGCTCTGGTGAGGAACGTGGCCTTTCGTCCCCCATCATCCCCTCCCCCAGCTATTTGGGACAGGGCAGCAGCGGTTGCGTGCTGCTGGCGCCAGGCAGGCCCAGGACAGGCTGTCCCCATATGTTGGCTCGCTGTGAAACAGCAGCTCAATATTTTTATTATTGTCATTCCCTGAGCCAGGCCTGTAATATTTTGCAGAGAGGCCCCTCGTCCCCTTATGTTCAGCCTCTTTCTCTGGTGGGATCTTCACACAGCCTTTGCTGCAAGATAAAATCCAGCAGGTGCAGGAACACTTGTTTGTATGGCATTTAGGACAGCCTTCAGCTGATGAGCACTTGGAGGTGGGTTGAAAACAAGACTAAAGCTTCGTGCTTGCAAACACTTTGTTTTTCGGTTGTGTGGCCTTTGACTGCCTTTTTTTTTTTTTTTAAGGAATCTTTTTTATTTTTCCCCCTTGTATTTTTAAGCACAGTCTTTTGAAACCTGAGGTGCAAAAGGCTCTTGTTAAATACAGTATTTGCCATGCCAGAAGTCTTCAGGGTCTGTGAGAAGGTCCCTCAAGAGCTCAAGGTGCTAGATGCACCGTTCCTCTTAAATCCAGTAAAAAAAGGCTTAAAATAAGCCCCAGTCCGCAGAAAATGCCCTGCTCGTCAGCTGGTCTTTGCTGTATTGCAGACTGAGGGTGTGAAAATCTCCGGCTCTTTCGGCTCCTCTTGCACTGCATATTTCAACGTATGAGTTGTGTTTCTGTGTGCCTTCTTATTTAACAGTACCTCTGCAGGCTTTGCGCTCCAGAGCCTTAACTCCAAATTTCCTGGCTGCTGGATGATGCATATCCCTGTCTTCATCTTGAATTCACGCTGAGATGGTGTCATATGCTTTTGAACGTATGTATATATTACAAAACAGTGTTAAATGTTCAGTGTAGTAATCTGATGTTCCAGTTAATATGTGACAAATATTTCCCAATAATGGCTTGGCAGAGGGAAGAGCGGAGTGGTACTCCAGCCTGCAGGACACGGCGGATTGCTCCATTTCTCGGCAATTCAAACCATGTGTACTTGGGGAAGCTGATCATTTAAAATCCTCCCTACCTCTGCAGACTCAGCAACTCCAGAGGCTCTCTTGCTGCGCTTATTATTATTATTTATGTAATTTTTTTGTTGTTATTATTTTTATTTCTTTTATTTTTACCCTAACTTTATACACAGGGATCAGCTTTCTCCAGCTTGCTGTGGAAGTTTGGCATGGTACTTTTTGTGGTTCCCAGCGATTTGAAATATCTGCCTAATTTTTACTGGGGTAAATGTTGTCTTCAAGTGTCACTCGCTATCCGCCTTCTCCCCACGTTGTCTCCCCAGGTAATTAGCACAACAGAATTTCCCTAATTGCTGGAGATCAAGGAGGAGAGGGCTCTGCTTGCTTTGTAGTCCTGACAAATGGCAGATGTTTTCCAGGAGGCCAAATGGGATGCGCTGAGCTCTGTTAATGCTGGCTCTTTGTTTCACACTCTTGCGTGATAGCAGCTTTCTATTATTGCTCTCCTTTCACATCTTCAGTATCTGGGACTGTAGTGCTGCATTTCTGACTCATGAGTCCTTCAGGATAGTTAAATAGATATGGAGAAATTTCAAATGAAAGCAAGTATTTCTTTTTTAAATTAGTGGTGATCTCTGCTGTTCTGAGTTGCTTTGCATCTACTGAGCTTAAACGTCTGAAGTATTCCTTACTGTCACCTCAAGAGATGCTTTTCTGCCTACTAAAACCATTACAACTCAGTATTTTTCTGTAATTTCTATGGTTTAAAATGAGATGGAGAGCTTTACAACTCTTCCAAGTTCTAAAATGTTTCCTAAATTCTCCTTGCCTTGGTTTCCCATACACTGCCAGTCACTTTGCTTCAGCACGGTTTATGTTCTTGGTCTGACTTTGCATGCAGGAGGCTAGGGCTTTATAATTACAGTATTAGTATAAACAGGATTTTTTTGCACTAAACTTACAAACACAATCAGAATTCTCTCCTGCGCAGAAAAACCTGTGCCAGGTTTTTTAAAAATGAGCCAGAAGGCAAGCGTTAAAGCATCTAAATAATGAAGAACAACTGGCTGGGAAGGACTTTTGACAAATGGTGTCATTTAAATGCAGGCACTTACTTTCTGTTTAATGTGTTTTCGAATCCTACCCCTTCAAAAATACAATCTGATCGCAGATCTTAGCAGCTTTTGGAAAAATGCTCTTTGAGCATAGAAATTACTGCTGGCTACCTTCCATCAGCTTCCTGGCGACCATTCCCCAGTCCCTTTTGGATATTTGTGGAAGGCCCCGAGGACATCTGGAGCTGTGTCTGCATGCCACATGTGCGGGAGTCGCCAGCCGCCTTCTCCCAGGAGCTACCTGGGGTGGGCACGGGTACCCTCCATCTTCTTATTAGAAAGTCCTGAAAAGCAGCAGCCACCACAGAGTGGTGGTCCCCCATCTCATCCTTGGAACCTCGAAGCTCTGCTTAGGGAGTTGTTTCGTGGCTTCGGAACTCTCCGTTGATGCAAACCTATGGGTTAGGGGGTTGTTTTCTTGAGTGGTTGCAGGAGATGGAAATAAATGGAGGAGAGGGAGTCTTGCTTGGTTTGGCATCTCCTCCCAGCCGTACAACTCATACATACGTTGAGCGCTGCACGGTGCCAGCCAGCAAGGGGTAAGGAGCCCAAAGTCCCTCTTGAAAGTAGAGGAATGATTTTCTTGTGGTCTTGTGGGTTACTGTGTGTCCAGAGAGGGCTGCTGGCACTGCAGCAGCAGCCAGGTATGTCATGGCAGTGTCAGGGGAACTTCTGCTCAGGCTGGCTTGCTTTTCTCTATTGCAAAGCCACTTTTGGCACTGTTCTGCACCCCTGTTGAGGAGCTCGTGGTGGTGGTGGGAGCAGCAGGCAACAGCCAGGTGTGCAGCAAAGGGGAGGTTTGGGTCTGGGAATTTGGGGACTGCTCTCAAATAGAGCTCCCCAGCACACTGGCATCCAAGGGAAGGCATGTCCTCCGCTCAACACCCGTCCAAACAATACCCTTACCACATCAGCTGCTGTGTCAGCCAGCAGTGACATTTAATGTCCTACCGAGGTGACATTAAATGCTGGATGTGGCCAGGACTTCCCGAGGCAGGAAATAGCGTGGTACCAGTGTTATTCCCAGAGCTGGCAGCACCTCTGACATGGAGTCAGAGGCGTGAGCTAAAAGGCAGTCTGGCCTCAAAACCACTGGTACAGGAAAATGGGCTGGAGCCATCTCCCAGTGAGACTGCGGCAGCATTTATCCGGGTGGCATTTGGTGCATCTCCGGCATTTGAACATGAAGGCCCAGAGCAGTACACCGGGAACCAGCCCTTTCCCAGCAGCATTCATCTTTAGACCGCTTCAGCAAAAATTAATTAAAACTGGTGACATCAATGGGAGAAGGCTTTGAAAATTTATTTTTTCTAAGTCTGCCAAAGTTATTTTGAGTGTAATGAAAACTACAAAAATAAACGTGATGACCATATCCTCTGCGAGAGGCTGTGTGTAACTTTATCTTTGTCTTGACATATGAAGTCATTTATCTAGGCACAGATATTTTTTGCTGCCAGCCCCTTCAGCGCTGCCTTTCCAGAAAGGAGGCTCTGAAGCAGGTTGGTTCAATGCTCATGGAGTGACTCACCTAGGAGTTTCCCATTGGTTTCCAGTTGGTTTCCTCCTCTTTCTTGTTCAAGTGATAGATTAATGTCACCCACGTGAGCAGCGACTTGGCTTTGCAGAAGTGATTATTGAAAATAGGCTGCGCTTGGCTTGGTACCTGCTGTATCCCCATGCTGTCTCATTGAGTTGGTAGTGCTGTCACCTCCTGTCCATCCTGGGTGTAACCGGATGGGAATGTGTTTCAAACCCAGCATGCTTCAGGTTGATCTTATCGTTCACGCAGTGTTGATAGAATCAGGTTTTAGCACAGAAATGATTTTTGGGCAGTCAGGTTCCACTGATGTATTCCTGAAGCAAGAGCTGCCTTATTTCTCTGCCACCGAGAAGCTCCAGGCTGATGTTTCATGACTTGCGTTGCACAAATACACGCTGCATAGTAAGCACGATCACCTGCACATGTGGCTGGGAGTGTGTAGATAACAGCGGTCAAAATAAAACCAGAGCAAGTATGACTGTTATGCCTCAGCTCTTGCTGCACTGGGTGGGTGTTGCTTCATTCCTCAACAGACACTGTTAAATAACGGTCCCTCTGGCCTCCTCCAGGAAGCACCAGCCTAGGCAAAGGCTGGACAAACAGCCCCATCTGCTCCACCAACCTCTTCTTCCCACTTGGGAAGTCCCAGGCTATCCAGGTGTTATCTCCTGTTTTGCCATTCAGAGACCGGAGGCATTGCTCTTACCCTGTTGTTTGTTCCTGTTTTGTTGTTCTAAGACACAGTCATTTGTTTTTCTTTGTAGGTTTGCAGGGGCAGTAGGTGTAGTGCACTTTAAAGAATCCAAATATATCTCCATTACTCGTGTCAATCCAATAAAGGCTGGAATTAATCCTGAAGGGGCAAATCTATCAGTAGCTTTTGGGTTATTTTACAGATTTCTGGGCCAGAGAGTCCCTTTCAGCTCTGGTTAAATAGAGTTTCCTTAAAGGAAAGTAGTCCTCTGAACTCCAGCACCTGAACAGCATGCCTTCACGTTGCCAGATTTGCTCATCCTTTGACTGTCATATTTTCACGGGAGGGATGAAGGTGAATTGGAGAGTGGGGCCCATAGATGGCTGTAGCAGAGAGTCCTAATAGGATTTTAACCAAGTAATGATGTTGCAAATGTTGCTCACTGAGAAGTGTGGCTTGCCTGGCTTATGAGTACTAGGATATGACTCCAAATACCAGCCACAAGCGTGGATCACTGTGCTTCTCTTTTTTCCCATCTGCTACCAACCCAAAACACAAGCCAAGCATCGATCATGCCAGCTGGGATGATCCTTAAGGCTCCAGGTGTTATTTCAGACATAAAAGCAGAGAGAGATCAGGAAAGTTTTGTCTGTTTTCTCAAAATATGTGTCACAGTTTACTGGGAAGATGCAAAGAGGTTAAAGGGGGAAACCTGTCAATACGGTGAATAACTTCTAGGAAGTGCTGGGAGTCAATGAAGGCAAAGAATGAGAGTGGGTCACACCTCCAAAGAATTGGGGAAAAAATGTGCTTAGATCATTAAACATTTGTACAACAGAACTTCTTGGGAAGTTGGCTTGAGTGAGCTGTTCAGTTGAGCCAGTGGTGGGGAGGAAGGAGGCAGGATTTTCCTTTGCCGAAGGGTTTCATAGCTAAAGCTGCAATAACCCAAGTGAATGGGCATTTTACAGCAAGAAAATCCTATTTTTGGCAGTCTTTAGTAGCTGCTGAGCTTGGTGCTTCGCAGTCTTAATCCTGAGCGTGGACCAGGATTTACCTTTATTGCAGGAACTGGCTATCTAGATCAGCAGTGAAATTACTTAACTTATCATGTCTGGTATACAGAGCACCCGGACCTTGGTCGATGGGAGGGTGGTGTGACACCAGCAGGTTTGTCCCCAGATGTGTTAAGGGGGTGGCAGTTCTCCTGCAGCCGTGTAACCGAGTACTCCTGCACCTTCATTTTTCATGAAGCCAGTCTGGCTGTAGGAAATCACTGAAAAGCTATTTTAAAAGCAGCCGACGTGGAGGATTTGGCCACGGGTTTGTCCATCTGTGGTTGTGAGGACTCTGGAGACAGCATTGCTGCAATAGTGTCCCTGGGGTTCCTTGGCCCTGGGGTGCTAGGTGGGGTGGCAGAGACGCGGTGGCTGTACCTGGCTGAGGTTGGTGCTGGGTGTGCAGGAACCGACCATTGAACTGACCTCGCCACGTGCGTGCACAAGATACACCGGTCTCTGAGTGACAGGTCCTCATGGTGACATGCTGCAAGGAGAAGTAGCATGAGGAGGCAGATTCAGTTGCTGATCTTTTTTTAATTGCACCTGTCCTGCCATGATAAACTAGACAGTAAAAAGGCTGGATTTCTTTCTGCTTTTCTAAATTGGACCCAAGAGGCAACAATTCTCACCATTTTGCAGCTATGACCCCATGGTAATCCCACCACTTGTACGCAGCATCCAGCCCTGAGGGGGAGGCAACCGTCTCTGCAGGCTGTGGCTTTCCACCCCAAGCACGAGTACGGTGGGCGCAAGCGTTTGCGTTAATGCAACCTTGCAGGTTGCACTCACATGGTTTAGTGACCTCATTAAACCTCCACCTGTTCTTCGTTTGTCACCATCAGTCTTTGTTTTATCATGTGGCAGAAGATATGCTGGTGCCAAGATACTCTTGAACACTTGGGTTTGGCAGCCTTTGCAAATACAATGTGCTTCTTGGGTTTCATCACTGCGGCAGGTGGATCAAGCTCACAGCTTTTGTACGAGCGGGGCAAAGAGCTGCTCGAAATGCAGGGGATGGCAGGTCCTGAATGTCCCGCTGCCCACCCAGTATGTGCTCGTTTGCTTTTTTTAGTGTGACCTAGCAGGGCAAGAAGGAGAAAAAAAACGGCACATGCAGGATGAATTGAGTGCAGCCAGGGAGCTACCGGAGGGGGCTCCAGAGGGCCTGGTTAAATGCTGATTTGGTGCCAGAAGTCCACCTTTTTCTACAAATTGGAGTTGGGGAGGTATTTGTGAAAGACCTCACATTCAACTTGTAGGCTACACTAACTCTTGGTTGGGGTAGGGATTTGGGGCTGTGTTGGTTGCATTTGAAACTGTTGTTTGTGTTTCTGGCACACTTTTAAATTTGGTCTATTTATGTACTTATTTATTGAAGACATTAAGAGAACTTGGCTTCTCCTGAAGAGCGGCTGCCCTTTATGGTTTATTTTTTCAAAATGATTGCAATCATGACAAGACTCAAAGGCCAAGAAAAAGCAAACTTTACCTGGGGATGGCTGTGTAACACAAATTACTTTTTAAGCCCTGCCCTGAGCACCCCCATGGCAAGCACAGGACTTTGTTCGTCAGAAAGTCCCCTTTGGTGCAAGTTGACTGGGACCATTTATGTCAAGACAACTCCAGTGGCAGACTTGGCTCCAGCCCACGTATGATGTTTCCTACACACTTGCAAGAAATCCCCTTTGCTTCTGGCTTTTGTAGCGCAACCGTGGTCATTGGCTGTACAAGCAACACGCGGAGGCCAGTGGCCCCTGGGTGGAAGTCTTTCTTACACTCAAGCTCTGTGCACCGCATAAAAATTTTACCTCTCATGCCCCAGGCTTTTGGGTGGCTTCCCAGCAAGTACACCATAGAGAGGGAAGTATTTACAAAGAAAAATTAAATAGGTTTGATGGAGTTCCCAACCATCTGTATGCTTGTGGTCAGACTTCTAAAAAAAAAATCCTAGTAGAGATGAGGTCTATCAGTACAGTACATCTGGAAATGTTTCTTTCTGGCTTGAGTTTGTCTGGGTTTTTTCCCCGTTTTGTGCCATCTCTGAGCAGTCCCCATTCGTGCTACTCCAGAACGTGGCACGCTTGGTGCAGGAGGATTGAGCAGGTTTGTGCTGCTTCACTGTTAAGAGAGATTGAAGAGCTTGGATGAGATGTTGAACAGATTTTTCTTATTTTTTTTGTTTCCCTCAGCAGATCTGTCTGGAAGATGAGAACAGTTGGTATTGATATGATCTGCTTCATATTTTGGGAAGCTTTGGCAGTAACTACTAGCAAATAATGATGTTTCTGGGTCCCTATTTTGCAAACATTTAAATATGTTCAAACGTGTTGCGCAGAGACCCTGTCAGGAGACTTAACGCACTGTCCCGGGGGACTTGAGGGCATGGCTGATTGCAGAAACGGGTCCTGATAGGGAACTGTAAGGAATGTATGTCCCATTTCTTAAGAGAAAGCCTGTTTTTTTGGCTACTGGAAGCTGCTGTTAACTTGTCTGAAAACAGCTGGTTATTTATTGGAGGAGGACTAGATGGGAAACATGCTTTTGGTTGTGTGCTGCTGGTATGGGTGATGATGCTCGTCTGTGCCATGGAGACTTCTTGTGTTCATTTGCTTCTTTAAAATTTGTCCTAAACTTTGCATCCTAAACCACAGCTTTTCCAGCTCAGTCCTGGAGGGCTTGAATCGGGGGTCATCCTCGTTACTGGGGTGACTGGTGTGTGTGGGTCTGCCCCTGCCCTCATCCTGGGTGCATGTTGATCCCACGCTGGAGCGTGGTGTGAAGGCAGAGATGCCCTGACCCCAGACAGAAGTTGCATGTGCTTTTCTTTTCTGAATGCATTTTCTTTTTTTTTTTATTTTTTGGATCTATCCTTTTTGTAGATCAGGACTGTATAAAAGTCTAATTTTAATTCCAAAGATAGGGCTAAATTCCCCAAGAAGGGGTGTTCAACTCTGACTTGGGAGTTAATGCAGGCCACTTTGACTTGAAGGATAAAAGCACTGTATTTTAGCTCCTTGGGGGTTGCTTTAATGTGAATTAAGCCAGACTTTAAGGAACTCTGTTTCATTTTCAGAGTGAAAAGATTCACAATCTTTAAACTATATCTTCACACAGACGTAAGGTCAGAGTGCATCAGTGCCTTGCAGCATCCCCAGGCGCTCGGTCGTGCCCCAGTGCTGGGGGCAGATGACCGTGCTGGAGATGATCAGACACATGAGGTCTGGAGTATCTGGAGGAGTAGGGGCACAATCGCCCCCCTGGTTTGGTTCCCCTTGGTTATAGTGACACAAAGGCACATTCAGGCCTTTGATAAAAGCCAGGCTTCTCTGCTTTTACACACACACACACAAAAAAAAAAACCCAGCAGAGAAGGGGAGGCTGTGTTTTGTTAAAGTAGGGACTTGGGATTTAGCAAGAAAAAAACCCAAACCTCACTTTCTTGAATTAACGGGGATCTGCAGTTGGAAGCACCCCTTCTCCATCCCTCCCACTCCATCAGGTCAGTGGACATTTCCAACTCTATCCTTCCCCAGGAACAGCCCCCCCCCTCTTCAGCCCCATGGTGGCATTTATAAGGAAGGAGGAGTTTTATCTATATACAACTATTTATATCCCATCCCATATATAATCCCATATATATGTGTCTATACTCTTTAGTGCTTATTAAGTGGCAAAGCAAATTGCAATGAAAATAGAGGAGCAGGGAATATCAAACAGGTTCCTTCTCTTTGGTGACTAAATGCCTATCGTCTTTTACTGGGTTTTATTCGGAGCTTTGTTTATTGCAGGTTTTAGCTTCTTTTTGTTCTAGAGTGGCCCTGACTGACAGCTCTGTGCCAAAAGCTCGTCCCCAGGGGATTTCGCTGCAGGAAATGGGTGAAATTGGGTGGCTCCATCCTGATTTGGTTTAAGCTGGTTATTACGTGTTGCTTGAACACAACAGTCCATTGAACTGTTTTGCTTTAAAATTGATTTGAAACCTAATTTGGGAAGTTTTGCCTGCTGTAGTTGGGGATTCCCAATGGCTGTAACCACTGCCATGTGTCTATATGCCATTACAACCCTGAATTTCAGTCACTCTACAGAGCGAGCTCAGTGCTGCTGGCAGGAATCCTGTGCAGAGCCACTGTAACGAACTGGCAATGTCAAACCTGGCTCTGATGCCCTGAGGAGTTTAGCCTTTGCCACCAAATGCTGAAAATGTTTCCTTTTTCCTGGGTGTAAAACTGCACAATCAAGGGAGAGGAAAGGTGCACATTGAAGCTGTGTCATTTAAGATCTAAAATGCCATTTTGTAGCATCATCACGCACAGGAGTGTTTTCTTCTTTAGCTGCTGTCCCGATGGCTGATGTGCTGTCAGCCCCAGTGGGGAGCCCTGGACCTCTAAATGCCTCGCAGCATTCTTCTCAGGGCAAAAGAATAAAAAATACTTGGTAGGCTTTAGAACTTACTTATATTGAAGCTTTTAATGCAATTTTAAAAAATCCAATTGCACGTTTAAAAAGTGATTAAATAAGCAACATTTCTTGTCTTAATTGTATAGCTCACAGTCCTTTTTGGTGGTGAAAGGAAGAACAGTGCCGACTGCCAGCCTGGGGAACAGTGGAGCTGTGCTGCTCCGGGGCTGTGACCCTGGAGGGGCTCGGGCAAGGACCTCCTCACCTTGCCTGCAGCTCGAGAGGCACTGTCTGCAGGCTGAAACCTGTAACACTGAGCCCGTATTGCCAGATTCTTCTTCCATCCCTTTCTCATGTCCTCCCTGCCCCCCAAGAATGACCCCAAAACTGGCTACTGCTTCTTTTTCCAAGGAGCCAGGAAGAACATCAGGAGAATCTCTCCTCATGAGAGATACTCATCCCTGAGTATCTCTTGGAGGGGGGCAGAAAAGGCAGTAGGGCTGCTCCCCCTCTTCTTGCAGGAGGGAGCATTGCTTGGTGTGTGCTCTTCCCCCGCAGCCCATTAAGAAGCAGTGCTGTCACCTGCTTTGCTGGTAACTTCACAGCTGCTGCTCCTGGTGCATCACCCTTATCCCAGGTGTGTCTGTAGGGCTCTTCCTGCCCTTCTGGCAAAGTCTGGGCTCGTTGGGCTCTTGGGGGGTCTTGTGTCGATTTGCTGAGCCCTTGGGGTGTTTTTTAGCAGCACGGATGGGGCTCCAGGCTGGTGGGATGTGGCTCTGTGCTTTCCGTGGCTGAGGTGAGTCTTGTGGTATTTGTTATTTTTCAGTTCTTGGGAAGGTGCAGCAGAGGGACAATTTGCAAGTGTGTGCGCATGCTGATGTTAGCTGGGATTGCCTTTCAGCCTGGGAATGAGAGTTACATACAGGTGTCTTTAAAATATCTGAATCCCCTTGCCTTTTGAAATACGCAGGAGAGATTAAGATGTGCTGTAGTGAAACTCATTGCAAGCAGGCAGGAGAGCAGAGGTGGGCATATATTTATGTACATGCATGCGTGTGGAAGGGCTTATGTAAGGTGTGGTCTGTGGGCAGCTGTTGAAGTAGCCTGGGTGCCATCTTGAGAAGCCCTTTATGTTTTTGCTGTTGGAGGAGTGAGGCTGCAGCAAGACTCTCCATGCCCTCTTTGTTGCAGGAGATGGTGTGCTGCCCAGGGGTGCTTTTGGTCTGACTGGGGGCACAAGTATGTTATTTTGAAGTCTGTTTTAACTCGTCCCCTCTGGAGCCAGATGTCAGCTTGTTGCAGACCATGCTGTAATTGGTGGATGTGAGAAATGCCTAACAAATGTGCACCTCAAGGAGAAATCCTTAGTAGAAGGATGAAGTAGCTCAACTTCAAGATGTTAAACCACAGGATGCGTATGAGGGGTGTTGGCCTTCCTGGCTGGTTTTTGTAGCGCTTTGCTTGTGTAAAGTATTGCTTTTACCCTGGAATAGCTGCAGAGCCTGTGTGTGTTCCCCCACCCTCCTGAGCAGGTGGTTTCACTGGAGACCCCTGTGAGCCCCTCCTGGTTTGCCTGTAAAAGAAGAGGTGTCTGAGGAGTCAAGAAACATTGTTGAGATGGCTGCTCCCTGAGCCCTCCATCCCAGATCTCCATTTTGTTCAGTGGAGGTCAGGGTGTGGTGGAGAGCAGGGGCTGAGCCTGGCCATTAGCCCTGGTGAAACAGCAATGCGGGATTTGTGTAAGAATGGCAGACGAAGTACTGGGTTGTAATCCCAAAAGGGTGACTCCTAGAGATGAAGAGGTTTTCCAGGCAGTGGGGGGAAGTTAGTAGTAACACTAATTGGCTTCTGTTTCTGGCAGCCTTTCCAACTCTGTTATGTGACTGCACTTCGAGATTTTTTTTTCTCCTTTTTTTCCTTTTTTTTTTTTTTTTTTTTTGTGGGGTGTCTATATTGGGGTAGGGTGGAGTGAGACAAACCTTTATGGATGAAGGAAACATTGTCTGGGGTGAGTGTTACAGAATGCAAAAGGAGAGGGGGGAACCCCCCCAAAAAACCAAACCAAGCCCCAATCTGGAAAGGCATCTTCCCCTGTGATGGGCAGTGACCGCTACCTGCTGTTCTTGCTGCTCATCTGTGCTGAAACACAAGCTCGTGGACACAGAGATCACTGCTGATGGGTGCCAGCTTTTGTGTGGTTGGTGCTAAACTCTCTACTCCTAGATCTCAGTGCTTGGTAGAAGTTAGCAATAGCCTGGCTTCATGTAAAATGGGGCCCTGTGTTCAAGCCATTAATCTCTTCTGCTTGGGGCTGTACCCGTGCCAAGGAGTAAGAAACAGCCTAATGAATGGGGCCAGCTGAAATATGGCTCTCAGCTGGGAGACTGATGGGGACCTCTCTGATCAAGGCCACTTACTGAAGCTGTTTCCACTCAAATTAGGACATGCTGACAGGGTATGTGGATGATGCAGCCGTTAGCACCTGAGATGTTGAATAATAATGCCTGTTAAAGGCAATTTGTACTTATCTGATAGTTTGAAGTGCAAAAGCTGGAAGAAGGAAGATGAAGGGACGGAGTCTCAGCCCAGGAGTGGAGGGTTTGATTTCCCTCTCCCGGCTGCCAGCATTTTGATGGGGAGCCAGGAATGCTGTGGGCTGTGAAATGTTTTTGTTTCGCTTCATCAGGTTTGTGCAGCCAAGTCCTAATCAGGGCTGTCATTTCCAGGGAGGGAAAATGGGAGGTCTGTGTTTTGAACACCTCTGTGGGACTGTTGGAGGGAAAGGGTCCTTCCTAGTAGTTTAAGAGAGCTAAATGTTGCTTTTTTTTTTTAAGCAGCACAAACTGATTTGCTGCTTAGAGCCATAAGTGGTATAAAATGGGGCTGAGCTGAAGCTTTCCAGTGCTAAGCATTGCATGTAGCTCTGATCAGCTGGAGAGCTGCAGCCAATATCTGCTGCTTCCAGCTCATCTAGGTAAAAATACATTGGAGATTAATATGTCCCACTGTCTGCATCTTTTTTTTTTTTAGGGATCAGCCTAGATGTGTGAACACTGCTAATGTGTTATCATTTAAGTCTCTAATTTCTGTTCACATGTGACTCTTAAGCTCTTGTCTATAAATAATACATCCTAAATTGTCAATAGCAATCTGAAGTTGTTTGTTTGCAGATATTTTGGGTTGGAGGAGCCCTCTTTGGTTTGCTTGTCTTCCTTACCAGTTTATATATCTTGACATGTTATTTCCTTCGTGGTCTTCCAACCCTCCCAAAATGGATTTGCATATAAATAATTAAAACCAAAAGGAGACAAATCTCCACCATAAATGTCTTTCACATTGGGTAAGACACGACTTTGGGGGGGGAAAGATGACTGATGTAGCCTGTAATTCACACATTGCGGGCAAACTACCTGGGCATGAAAGGGAACCTGCTGTAACAGCTGCAGCTTCCCTTCCATCGCAGCTTCCCTTCCATCGCAGCTTCCCTTCCATCGCAGCTTCCCTTCCATCGCAGCTTCCCTTCCATCGCAGCTTCCCTTCCTGAATGCTCTGGTGTACCTGCTACCCTTTCTTGAATCCCCTCTCAAAAGAGCAGGAGGGAACCATAGTGATTAAGCTAGACAGGAATATGTATTTTTGCAGCAAGTTGCTTAAGGACATTGATTTAGTCAGCAAGCCTATCTTCCAACAGCCTTCAGTGCAGCCCATGCTTGCTGAGCCCTTGCTTTACCCTACACTGCTGAGTTAATCCCTGGTCTCCCTGCTGTATGCAATGAGTCAGTTGTGATTTTAAGGTAGCTTGGAATGAGAATGTAACTTTAAATCCTTGCATTACAGTCAGTCCTGGTTCTAACTTTTGTTGGTCAGTATTGGTTCTGGTTATTGTTAACAGATTTATTTATTCTTTATTAGGATTGAAGGGTTTTTATTAGGACGTAGAGATTTTTATTAGGCTTGTGTATGCATTGATTTGTCCAATTGTTGCAATGTTTCTTGTTGAACAGATCACCCAGAAGAAGATCACATTTCCTGCACGTGGTTTAACTGTATATTCTGTAATGTTGTGATACCACTCCTTAAATAGATTGACCTTTTGGTTCCAGTTCTGCTCTCTTCTGCCAAAATAATTTCCTCCTTACTCTGGTTCACATTATCAAATCGCAAAGCCATTAGTTCTAGTTCTTGGTAAGGGTGCTGCTATCCAAATCTGGGCTTCACTCAGGCTTAATGAAACTCCAGGCTATTTGCACAGCCTGAGGCGAAGGACTGGGAAAAATGAGATACAGGATTGAATAGTCCCATCAATGAGAAATGAGTACATTTTAAAAATTTTATTTTGGTCACAGCAATGTGTGCTGGGGAGCTCAGGGTGCGGTGCCTACATGACAAGGATGGCTGTGAATCCCCTTTAGGAAAATGCAGTGGTGCTGGCTAGTGCTGGTTGCTCTTGTGGGGGGCTGGAGGGCTCCACTAAATAGCTGATGTGTCACTGTACAGCCGTGTGGACAGCACTGGTCTATGACACTTGCTTTGCAGGAGGGACTTTCAGGAGGAAATAAGTTGTTTGCATTTTGGTAGAAACTGGGGTGTGTGTAAATCTTTTTTTTTTTTTTATTTTTCCACCCTCCTCCCTGAATTACTGGGTAAAAATTCTATTTGAAAATGTTTGAGTGTTATTTCAAACATTGGCATAAGGATACTTCTGTTAAGCTTGAAGTCATCAATCCCCTATCCCTGCTGCATACAAACAGACAACCCAAATGAGCAAATGGTCCTGTAGGAACCAGGCCTGTTCTTGCTTTATGGGTCCTTCTGGGCTCACGGGTTGCTGAGTCGCATCAGAGAAGCAGGAGAAGCGCTGCTCCTGGTGTCCCAGCACTGCACAGCCTCTGCAGCTCACACCAGCACAGAAGAGCTTCTGGAAACTGCGAGCCTGCTGGGATCTAAGGTGTCCCCGTGATTTATTAAAAAACAAAACAAAAAAAATCCCACCCCCAAAACCACAAACAAACAAACAAAACCTCCCACCGCCCACCAAAAAAAACCCTACAATTTTGAGTATTTGCTTTCTCTGGCTTTGAGCGTGTTATTCCGATGCTGTTAGTCTAGTGTAAGCATTCTACTGCAAGTCTGCAGGCACCGGTGCAAATCTGCACAAGGTGAATGGGACCCTGCTGTATTGAACAACTCTAACTTGTTTCTTTTGCGTGACAGTAACTCAGATCTAAAGTTGTTACTGAGAGTTCAAGAATCACAGTTTTAGTGATCCAAGTGTGTCTGAATAACACAGGCATTTTGCCATCTGACGTTGGGTGCTCACAAACCAGACTTTTTGCGGGTATTCACCTGCCGAACCTGAGTTGCTAACCCAGCTGAGCAAATGGTGTGTGCTTGTGGCAGATTTGGTGCTGGTGCACGTGGTGCTGAGGGACGCTCGAGGCATTGCTGCTGGTGGGGCGGGAGGAAGAAATCTGGGGTGGGAAGGGAGCAAAGTGGCAAAAAGAGTTTAAAAACTGGCTAGATCCTTGTAGTAGTTGTAATAGTCAGTATATGAAATATTGGTTCGGACTGAATGAGGAGATAGTCTTGGCATAATTCAGCAAAGAATATGACTCAAAAATGTGTGGCTTTTCTTTAGGTTTCCTCTTAATACACTAAATAATCTCTGGCTTTGACGTTTTAATTGTACAGCCCAGATGTGAAAACTTTCCACCAGATCCTGGCAGAAATCCCAGCAAACTGTTTCAAATAGAGAAGTTTAAAAGGGGGGAAAAAAAGTGTTTCTTGCACTTGTAAACTCTATTGTTTCAGAATTTAACAGTTAATATTGACCTCTCCAGGCTTTATAAAAAGCAGGGTAAAAGTGTTGCAAGTGATAGTGTGGAGGAGATGCGATGGAGGCACTTTTTCTTGAACATAAAGTAGTGTATTTGGTGCTGAAGAAATGGGAAGCTTTTGACATTTGTTTAGTTTTTGTAAGGTCAGAGAGAGGCAGAGATCCAGTCACTGGTGCTCAAAACTGGCCTAGATGTCACAGCTTTAGCACTGCTCCTTTGAATTTTATTCAGCGGTACTTTCTTGCAGGGGATGGAGACTTTTTCCATCTGCTTAGCAAGTAATAGCAGACCTGATTCCTTTTGTCTGCACTCTGCTGCCAGGAAAGATCAGAAATGGCATAAAATCTACAGAATATGCATAAAATCAATTATGTAGGGTTTTGGGGATTCTTTTGAGTCCGTCTGCTCTGATGGACAAGCTCCTTGAGAGGAGCCAGCCCAGCCCCGGAGCTATCCTCCCTGCGTCCGGAGCGTGTTTGGGGAGGTGGAGGGAGTTTGTGTGGCTGTTTCTTTCCTAAAAGCAGCATCCTGGCTCTGTGTGTGCACAATGGGGCTCTCCCTTAGTGGAGGCCTCTGCTTTTGGAGATGAAAATGGAGTTTTAATGCAATTCATGGATTGGTTTTACCAGTTTCTGTGCTGGATGCTTTTGGCATTGAAGACTTTATGGGACAGTGGCTCCTGACCCTGGTGGGACAGAGGAGAAGCCAGCCCTCTGTTCGCATCGTGCTTGTAACAGCTTTGAGGTCAGTGGTCAGTAAGGTGGTGTGCCGAGCAGGCGAAGGCTGTGGTAATGGAGGGAGGCAGCTTTGTCAGCCCAACGTCTGTAACCAGCATCTCCCATCCTTCCTCTGCTCGCTCAGGGTCAGGCACGGCCATGCTGCTTTGCACCTCTTACACCCAGGCACAACACCTGGGTGGTGGAATGGAAAGCATCCCCTGCTTCAGAGCTTGCCTCAGTTCCCAAAGTGCCTGTTAATATCAGCTCGGCTATGATTAAAGAAGTGCGGTGATGGCCTTCCCCATCTCTTGGGGGAATGCTTATATCAGGCGAAGCAAAGCAAGATGCACTCTATTAGATTGCCTGTAGCGTGATGCCTTTTGAGCTCAGTGTCAAATTGGTTCAGTAGCTCCTGGGGGAATTGTAGGCATCCACAGACAGAGCCTTTGTTGTCCAAGTATCTTTCCCTGTCCCAGTGGAGGCTGGAAAACCAGTAAGGAAAGATGTAGAACATGAAGCCCTTGTAATTGGGCTGGTAAAATCAGAAAATTCAAACCCCACCCAGACATCTTCCCCTTGTCACGCAGAGTTTGAACTGATGAATGAGTTAAATCCACAGAAGAGGGCTGGGTGAGTACAGAGGGACCATAGAGGGGCTGTAAATGAAATTCCTATGTGAGAATTCCCTCCCTCTGGGAGGGAGGATTGGTGCATGGCATGGCTACTGCTGTAGCAGAGAGGGACTGGAGCTCGTGAGGGCTCAAGTACTGAGGCAAAGAGACGCCGCTGGGAGTTTAGTGCTGCCGTAGCAGGGGAGAGAGAACAGGGATAAAATTGAGTTTGCAGACCTCCGGTGGCATGGTTAACCTGCTCATGATGGTTCTCCGCTGTCATTCTGGCATATGGGAGCCCATCATGTCCCCTTTGAGGGCACTTGGACCAGCATTGCTATTTAGGGAGGCAGAAGCACTAGCAATGCTATTTGGCTTGTCTGTTTCTGCTCTATACCATGCAGTTTTCCTTTGGTGCCAGTTAAAATATTTTTCAAAAATTTGGGTATTTTTTGTGGATTGCTGGGCTCTTCCACAGAGCTCCTACATCTGAAATCGCAGCGAGGCATCTCTGCTGCTTTGCTGATGGAAATCTGAGACATTAGCTTGGAATTGCTGTTAGTGCACTAATTGTATTGTATTTCCCCCCACCCCTCTTTTTTTTTTTTTTTTTTTTTTTGTTTTTTTTTTGCCTGCAGGAAAACGTATGGTTTTTTACAAACACTGTTTGTTATTTAGCTCTGGCTTCACAGAATGCCTGTGAAGATTGGTCTCCATGAGAATCAATTGCAGATAATTTTCATTGCAAACAGAATCCTGTAGTACATACATGTGCAGCTGGGTTGGCTTCTTCTCGGAGCATATGTAATGGTTTCTAGATGGAAAGGAAAGTCTGAGATGAAATAGATCATGACATGACATTTTCAAAGTTTATGAAACAATAAAACACAATAATCATGGTTAAAATTTGATAAATATGTGGTGGTGTTTTTCTAGCACAGAATACAGTTCTGCAATAAACCCTAATTAATACAGTCTGTTGTAAACAGATTAATTCCTTTTAAAATCAGAAACTTTCCATGCCCTGAACTGAGACAAACAGGCATTTTAGCAGCCAGTGTCTAACCCAGGGAGTAAAAATCTTTCTGCTCTCTTTTTTTTTTTTAATTGTTATTATATTTTAGTGTATGCCTTGAGCAAGGACAAAAAAGAAAAAAGCTAAAAAACTGTCCTGGGTGGCATTGGGCTCTGGCTGTGCATACACAAATCCCTTTCTCTCTTGCTCTGAAGCACGTATAGCTTAATGTCTGCTTGCGTGGGACTGTGGGTTTATTTTTTCATGGAAGGAGTGATTTCTTTGCCAGCTCCAAGTTTTCCCCAGTGGGCACAATTTCACACCTTCCCCTTTCCCCCGGGCTGAAATGCGTGGCTGTGGGAAGGGACAGAAATGTCCTTGGGAAGCAACGCCTGGAGTGGGGCGAGGTGCTGGAAATAGTATGAACTGAACTTAATGTTGATTTCAGCAGGAAAGATGCATGCTTCCCCCCCCCC
>VYZV01021160.1:48966-71030 GCA_013401275.1 Pandion haliaetus
GGGGAGTGTGGTTGGTTGGGGGTTTTTTATGCCTATTTCTTGAAATTTAACTTGTAAGGATATCTCGTTTAGTATCACATAGCAGGTAGTGGAGGTTAAGCCAGGTGACTGTGGGTGTTATGGAGAGGTAGAGGCACAGGGCATAGATGCCCATTGCATTGGGGTCAGCCCTTGTGCAAGAGACTTGAGGCTTGGGAAGGGGGGTGGTGATGGGGGTGAGTTTTTGGTTATTTTTTCTTTTATTTTTTTCCCCCCAAAAATCTGCCATGTGCAGAACGAGCTTGTACAGAGCTGGCTGTTTTGTGGAGGTGTGGACTCAGATAAGGAGTCAAGGTTGAGCCCAGTGTAGCATGGTGGGGCTTGCTCCACATTTGCTTCTGCATGCAGGAGTGGTGGCTTTCATTTAAATTAAAAAAATTAAAAATTATGAGTGCTTCAACATATATATTTTTATGTGTGTATAATTTCTATTTCCATAGAAATATAGCAAGTTGCCTATTGCCAGGGCTGGCGCTCTGAAATCTCTTCCACTGCATCTTCAGTCATTTCAGGGCAGGAAAGACAGTAAATACACTATTGCACTCTTCTTTAGAGGAAGGCAGAAGGTGGCAGAAAAGTCATTGCTTCTTGTGATGTGAACTACTTGGTGGAAGTTTTGGTTTTTTTTTTTTTTCTCCTTCCAGCAAAAAGTAAGCTATAAAAGATGGGGCTGTTGAATGCTGACTTCAGCTGTGATTTTTTTTTTTTTTTTCAAAAAATTAATTATTTTCTTTAAAAAAAGGTACTTTTGTGTAAGTGAGCAATAGTTCCTCCCAGAGCCCTGTCTGTAGCAGGGTAAAAGGATGTGTAAGAAAATGAAGTAAACCAGACCCTGACCTGCTGCTTTTTATCTGGTTGCCGTCAACTCAACTGATCTTGATTGTCGACTTCTGCGTTCCTGCAGTTTACTTGTTTATCTGAGTGCAGGCCAAATCAAACAGCCACAGAATGTGCCTTTAATCTCCAGCGATAAAGAATACCTTGGAGAGGAAATTACACTGTAATGCTGGGAGAAGAGGAATAACTGGAGAGAAATGTACATGAAAGCATTGCTCTGCTTTCCTTAGAAACTTTTTTCCCATCGCATTTTTCTCACAATTCTCCTGAAAGGGGCTGGCTGGAAGGGCAAGAGGAGCTGTGGGGATGGGCAGGTTCCTGCTTGCCATTTTGGAAGGAAATTGCAAAATATTAATTAGGAAGATGAAATTGGGGGGGGGGGATTAAGAGTTGTTATCTTGAAACATTAGTTTCTTTCCTGAATGCGTTGTTGACTTTGCTGTGATGCTGCTTTTCTTTTTTTAATAAGAATTTTTAACTTTGTCCTCACTTGATTCAGTATGCATTAATTATCTTAGTTTTCTTTTCTCTTTCTCCATATTTCAAAATATGGGCTGGTGCTGAATTACTTTGAGTTTTTCTGGCCTCTTTGAGTCTCTGGACTTAGCCCTTAGATTGTCAGGCCTTTGAGGAAGGGATCGTATTTCATTATGTGTGGACTATCTAGCCCAGAGGTTTCCTCTCTCCCAGTTGGAAATGCTGATGCCCATATGTTCAGAAATATTCTACTTTTTAAGTAAAAATAATTGTGAATAAATTTTCCCATGAGTTTACTTTTTTTTTTTCTTCCTTCAACCAATGGGTTGTCTAAAACCTGGTTTGTGTTTTCTTATTTTCTAGTGCTCATAATTCTAACTTAACATTGCTTAAAGTTTTACAAGGAAAGCTGCCTTCGGGCTCAGGCAATGCATGGAAAACTTTAGTCCTTTGCAAAATTTGTTTAATAAAGCTCTTTGAATCCCCTTTTTCAGTTGCAATTGGAAATGCCATCCAGTCCTAATGCTCTCTGCCGTAACCTATGCCCGTATGCATGCAATAGCACATATCTTTACCATAACCTCTTGCCTTACTGAGTGGCTTATCTCTGTGTGAAATTCCTGTTTAAATATTTTCAGTGAGCAAGTTTAAATAAACTGATGAATAACTGCTTTCCCTAGTTCCTTATAGCATTTGGCATTTCTAGACTTTGCAGAGTTTTTTTGAGGCGTTTTAGTCTCATGCTTTAAATTGGTAACCTGAGAAGAAAATTGGTATATGCTTTATTTAAGTGAAATCAGAGCATTTTAATTAAGCCAATTCTCTGGCTGTGATGGGGACTGGTAGAGATGCAGAATGCAGTGGAGGAGGGATGCTGTGTTGAGTGATGCGGATCTGTCTCTTGAAGAGGCATCTCTGAGATGTTGCTGAGCCCGTGGCTGCTGAGTTGACCTCAGGGTTTGCATTTCTGGAGAGGACTGAGAAACAGGAGGCATCTTGCTTGTCATCAAGAGCCACTGACGTCCTCTGGGAAAGGGTTTCTCTGGATTGGGTAATGCCAATTAGGCAATTCTCATGCCAGTCTCTCTTCCTGCTATACATCAGCCCAGTGCTGGTGTTGGCAGTGTGTGTCCCAATTCTGACTCGTTGCTGGTTTTAGTTTCTGTATTTTTTCAGTGTTCTAGGTTTCAATCTTGTACAAGCCAATGATGTGTTAACCTGGTCTTTCAGGTTCATAATCAGCCTGGAAATCTGAGGAAGGTAGCTGTTCCTGAAAGTAAACCCTCATATTATGTTACCAAGTGTGCTGGGAACCAAAGCTGTCTTGGAAATGTACCATAAAATATAGCTCTGGTGACTCTAATCCCTGGTTTAGGATGGGGTAGAAACTGGTTTCCTGTGCTGTACTGGGCAGTGCTTCCACTGGGGAGCTTATCTGATGGCTGGGAACATAACTTGGTATTTTGAACCTGTCCAGCTGACTTTGGTTGTGATATTTTTCTCTCCCTGGGAGTTTGGGGCATGGAGCTGGAGCTGTGTTTCACAGCCCCAAACTTCTCTGGGATTCTGAGAGGAAAATATTACCCTCCCCTTGTTGCTTTTGAGTAATAAACTCCCATAGTGACTTATGCATTTCATCTCCTCTGACTCCCCAGGCAGAATGAGTTACATGTTTAGTGGTATTTTGTAGCCATGAAAGGGAAGGAAATGCACAGGTCCCCTAATGTGTTGCCATTGGTATGTTTTTTGTTGATTTTTTGGGGGGTTGGAAAAGAATATGCAATTGTCCTCTTTAATCTAGATCTTGTGACACATTGCAGATTAAATACCATGACTCAAAGCTTAATGTTGCCTGAACATGACAGTTTCAGCCATAAGAAATCAATCATCTTGCAATATAGCCTTGCAGCACATAAAATGCCCCAGCAATTACATTCGCATGCATAGCTTGGACTCATATACTTTAAAATGTTGCTATTTCTGTGCTCTGTTGGAAATGGAGACATCAGAAAGGAGGAACCGGTTGAATCAAATACTTCACTGTTAACACAGAAAATATACTAATACTTGACTAAGTACAAAGTCCCTTGCGTCTGGCTTGGATATGTGTGTTTGGCTGTTGAGTATATGATCATTTTTTGAGCCTGAAACTGTGAGCGATGCAAGTAACCAAAGCTAGGAAGATGTACAACTAAACTATTTTCATGGAAACAGTGGAAAAATCTTGCAAAATTACTCTTATCAGTAAAGGCATGAAACCATGGCATTTAAGGTACTTGTACTCCTGAATAGGCTACCCATATTGGACTTTTGTAAACGTGGGGGTTTTATCCATGGTTGAGAGCTGACCATAAACACGCAGGCAAATAGAAAAGGTTTCCTTCTTAAAAAGAGTAATTGCAGATTATGAGGACAAAGCCATGTGTAAAGCTTGTTCTCTCAGTCTTTTAACTATTTTTTGGCAGAAAAAAGACCACAACTAGGCTATTGATAGCTCAGAGTGAACACAGAAGAAGCGGATGCTGAGCAGGTAACTCCATTCACCTTTCATCTCTGAACTGGCACCATCAGTGAAGTTTCCATGATGCCTTCTGGGGTGGGGGGAGGATTGCAATAAAAACCTAGGGCTGGGCTTTCATTTTACATACTGAGAGAGAAATCACATCTATAACTTGAAAAACACCAACTATAGAAAACTTTGTTGTGTTCTAGTTCATTAATACTGGATTGAGTTTAGTACCTTAAGGTCGGTTTGAATACGTCTCTCTTGCCCTGTTGGTTTAAAAAGCAATTTAAAACTATATGGGTTCAGATGGTGTTATTCTTGCATTGCTGCTGTGTTTTCATAAAGAAATTTCTCTGAGGAACTTAAAATTTAATAGCTTGAGGAAGCAAAAAGGTTTGAAGTGGACAATTGTGGTTTTGTCCAAATCTGAAATGATAGTTTACAATTTGATAAGCACAAGTGCTGCTGAGCTGAAATCACTGTGTCACTCAATAGCTTTTTTTTTTTTTTTTTCTTCTTCTGCCAAGGTCACTTTGACCCAACCTTTTCTTCTATTTTGGGGATTAGTCATTGCTTCCTTCTGGTTTTAATCAACCTAATTTATAAAAAAAAAAAACCCAACCAAAAAACTAAAGAAAAGCTGAGGCTTGTACCATTGAACTTGTTGATCACAACTGTGGTGTACAGTTTTACTTAGATACTAGCTGTTGTTGCTGGTTGTCTCTGCAGTAGTGTTTTTGATGTTAAAATGCACCAGAGTTCTTCTATTTGGTCACAAGTCCTTTCCAAACCAACCCAAAAAATGGCATTGGACCCCAACTCCTCTGCCTCATGGCAATCGGGGCTGAATCAGACTTGTGGCAGGCTGAAACCCTGGGATTTGGCAGAACGTTAAAGGGGGGTAACGTCCAGCTCATCGCTGGTGGTGGAGACTTGTGCTGTAATCAGGACCGTAAAGCAGTTTTCTTACTCACTTAGCTGGATGCTTGCCACTAGAAATATTTTGGTGGAATATGTGCTGAATTCTGAGATGTGGGCAACAACATTGATGCCATCAGTCAGAGAGACTCCGGGTTGCTTGGGAGCCACAAGCAGTGGGGTCTGGCTGCATTTGCATCTCTCTACTTGGGTTCAGAGTTGTAAAATCACTTGGGATGACCAGAAAAGCTGAAGTTCCCAAGAGGGCCCCTGAGGGGGGTCTACCTGGCCAGCTCGGTCAGCGTAAATATATTGCACTTTGTGTTTGTCATTACCAAGACAGCCTAATTGCTGCATTCACAATAGCCAAAGTCTGCTGAAGAAAACAGCGGATGCCAAACCCATTCTGAGCTGCTGGGCTGAGCACAGCTCACTCGCGCTCACCAAAGTGACTCTGCTAGAAAAGATAAAACCCTATAGGTCTGTGTTTAGGGACCATGACGTTGAGAGTCCAGCTAGTGCCCTGACAGTACTGATCAGGGCTTTTTAATAACAAATTACTTCCACAGAGTCAATTAACGCTGTGCTTCCACAGATGTTGAGCGGAGAATTTCTTTCCCCGTGCTCATGGGGAGCAATGTAGGCTCTGTGCAATTCGTGAGACACAGGCTTTTTCATTGTATACCACTAATGTGTTATGCAGGTTTGTTTTGCAGGGAAGAGGCGATATCTTTTCATTACTCTAGCAGATATGCTTATGAAAGACAGATGGGGTTTGAACACAAGTGCTTCAGTCCCATAGAGACCTCACCTCTTGGATGTACTCAGTCACCCCTGAGGCTGTGCTGCTGCTTGTACAACCAGCTCTGAACTTGAGCGGCTGAATATCTCGAGTCCTAAGCCATTTTTTTCTTTGCAACCTTAATGTTTTCGGTGTTGAACAGTCAATGTAATGTTGAAGGATCAGTGCTCTGGGTGGCCATAAAGTGCTGTTTCTGTTCTGTCAGAGCAGTGCAATAACATGTCCTGTAAAGTGTGGAGTGAAAGGTGTGAGGCTTATTGGAAATGCAGCTGTGCCAGCTGCAATGCTGAAGGGAAGAGCTGGAGCGGTTTTGGATTCAGGTTAGCAAATGACTGTCAAGTCAGTAGAGCTGCTGTGTCTTTGGTGCTGGAAATTCCCCTGGCACATCATCAATTTGCTGAAAAAGGTATGATGAGCAGACTACCCAGGTGATATGAGGGTCTAGCAAGGAAATCCTCGAAGAGAAAGATGATGTTGGGGGAGGGGTGATTATGCTGGTTTTTCTTTCTTTTTTTTTTTTTTTTTTTTTAAAGAACATAAAGCAAAAAAAACCCCAAACCCATGGGTTTCAAAGATGCTACTCAATATCTCTGTGCAGTATGATTTTCTGAGCAAAGTTAAAGCTGTGCTGCAGTAGTAGACATACTTTCAAGCTCTACCGCAAACAACAAAAGCAAGTATCGGTGCATGTTGACTGGGAGAGCAGCTGAACTCTGGAGAATGGCGTGAGATGGAGAGGGGAGACCAAATGGCTACGGGGGAAGAATAAATTGCAGTTGTTTACAGCTCACATCTGAGTCAGCCACGAGCTGTAAGGTCAGCTTTCCTTGGAGGAAGATGATGCTTGTTGCTGGCATCCTGTTTCAGGCCTGAGGACAAGTCAGATGGCTGAAGAGATGTTTAGACCTTTTTTTTACTATTATTATTTTTAACTGAGTGTAGGTGGGTAACAGGAGGCAGTTGGTGGCCCGGGTATTGCTGCCCTTGTATGGCACTTGGCTTCCCCAGAGACTGGCTGCACAGTTCAGGACAGCTGCAAGCAGACTTTGTGATTTAGAGTAAACCATCCAAGAAATTAAAGGATAAATCTGGCGGCGCACAATTTTCCTGAAGGGCAGAACTTAAGACACTTCTGAAAAGAGTAGTTCTCACTCTAAACCTTAGACTACAAGAGCTCTCTTGGAGCATGGAGGGTTCATAAATGTCAGGAAAACATCTGTATTTCCAGGACCTTGGAAGTGCATTCCTGATAAAAACTTGGCTTTGTGCTGCCTGGTCTCTGTGTGGAAGCTCCTGTTGTATTTGACAGATTCCTAATGATACTGTCATGCACGGTGGCTTTGCTGTTGTTTAAAATACGATAATTGGAACCACTGAAGATAGTGAATTTGGAAATGAGACACTGCACTCTGTCAGCAGGCTGGGACAAGTGTGGGGTTACCAGTCTTGCAGGAGGAGTTGTCCCAGTGTCTCGCTTCCACTTTCTACAGAAGAAATGAGAAATATTATTTAAATAACTGAAGAACCCCTAAGTATTTTAATAAAAAGAATAAATATCACTTTGTAATGGAGTTTGAATTTTAAACTCCCTCAGGCCCTCTAAGCACCTACCACCCATGCTGGGGACATGGTTTCATGTTTATGCAGGCTGATGTGACAGCTGGGTGCAGCTCAAAAAGGAGGGCATAGACTCCCTTTTTTGTTATGCTTGACTGTGGTGAGTAGCTGGGTCAGCCTAAGACATTGTCAGTCCCTTTTGCAGGTGTTCTTGGGTTTCGGTGCAGCTCAGCGCCCTGAGCAGCAGGGAGATGTGGGGGAGAAGTTGGTTGTTCCCATGCCATGGGAGAGCAAAATGGAGTTGGGAAAAGTTTCCCTTGTGCACTCAGAGTAATTGGAAAAATACCACCAAGTAACAGGAGTCCTAAAATGATCCATTCTTGCCCTTGAATATCTTTTCTAAAAGGAGTGGAGAAAAGATGAGCAGATGCTAAGCAGCTGAGCAAGGAAGGATTAAGGTGTGGGTATTTACTATTTATTGTCTTTTCCTTGGCAGCTGCTGGTTCTTCAGGCTTTTTTTTTTTTTTTAATAGCTATGCGTGACACTTGGTTTGCTAGTGCTTTTAATTATAAGATACTTCTAAGCTGAGTTGCCTCATTTAGTTTACAGGGGGATTTCAGAAGTCTGTCCAGTCATTTGTCAGCTTTATTTATGTAAACTGAAAATGTCCATGCTCTGAAATACCACATGAAACACTCAGGCCTTCCTGGAAGTTTGCAGCTCTCATTGATAAATTTTGCAGGCCTTTTCACCATGGGACTTTGAGGTAGGAAGAGCATCTGCTGTTAGTCTTTACTAAATGATTGTTCAAGCTGGGGATGTACCAGATGCCTCAGTAAACACTGGCTCCCCAGCCTTGGCCAGGCGCAGCCCTGGCAGGACAGGGCTCAGGCAGGGCTGAGCTGCTGCCTTCTAGGCATGCACCAGTGATGGTGGTTGTACTATGGGGTATCTGTCCTCACCTTGGCTGCAGTTCAAAAATTTCATGTGTTTTAAAGCACTCCTGGAGACTTCTCCTAGACCTCAGTGTGTTCCAGGCTGTTATGGGGAGGAAAGACAAGGTGGAGCATCCTGCTCAGATGTTGGTGTGAAAGAAGCCTGCCAAGGAGACCAACTCTGAGGCATCTGCCAGATTCAAGTTTTGTCTATTTATTTTTCTGCAGATGTGTTTACACATCCAAATGCATGTGTACAGATGTACGGTGTCATGCATGAAGGTGCCTTAGCTGTGAGTGCAAGAGAGCCTCCAGTCTGGATTCACACTGCAACAAATTGATGAACAAGGAACTGCCACCAAAGGGAGCAGTGACCCTCTGTCCCTGGCGGAGTGCTTGGTGTCGGGGTGATCTTTGCATTGATCTCTGCCCAGGTCCCATGGCAGGGAGAGAGGGCTACTCTTGGAGAAATCCTGCTCTCGGATCCATTTAGATACAACATGAGACCTTTCCATAACACACATTTTCCCAGGCAACGTGAACCAGATCTACTCATGTTGCCACCAAAAGAGCTGCTTCCACCCTGTGCTGGCTTTTGTCCCTCTACCATCTCCTACCCTTTGTTGGCATAAACTTTTAGGGATTCAACCCAGCCTTGTTCTCTCAGCCTGTTCCTGCTAATCTCTATTTTGTCTCTATTCTGGTTCACCCTGCAGTCACGCCAGCAGTGGGCCAACACAGGGTTGGATAGGGCTGGAGCTGGGAGCGAGCAGCAGAGTGTCTTCCAGGAGCAGTACTGGATTGAACCTCTCCTATGACAGCAGCTGCAGGTTAAACAATGTGTTGAAATATCCATGGGGGAAACAACTGACACAACTGCAAGTCCAAGCTCTTGTGCCTGGTGCTCAGCACTGTTCCTGATGGGCTGTATGCAGTTTTTTGTTCGCATTTTGTTACTGAGGAAATTATAAATATTTATAACCTACGACTTGGGAAAACATGTTTGCCAGTGCAACGTGCAACTTAAAACTGAATTAATCTGATTGGGATGGGTTTAATCTAAAGTGCTGTTACTGAGGATTTTTCTCCTCAAGTTTGTGTACATTAGCCTAAAATTCTGGGAAACTGGCCTCTGCATGATGAGGGTGACAGGATGCTAGAAAAATACTGGCAAGTCACATCTGCTTGTGACCTGGTCCCCTGCCTGTCGAATTGGTGGAAGATCTCCCAATTACTTGTAAAGCTTATCTCCTTAAGTTGCTTTTCCTCTGCTCTTTAAATTTTTGGGTCTCTGCCAAACCCAGCTAGGGCAAGCACAGGACACATCCCGCTTCCCCCATCTCCATTACCACTGAAGGGTGTCGTGTGGGTTGAGGCTACAGGAGCTGCTACACAGAGTCAAAGACCTCACTCAGCCCTTTCTGGGGGACCCGTGTGCTGGATGCCCACTTTCCCCCCCTCTCTCTTCTGCTAGGAAAGTGCCTTCTCTTGCCTTTATTGATTTGCCTGCAAAACAAGAGGGTCATTACCTTTTTCGATGCTGGGGGAGTCAGAGTAAGGAGGACTTTTGGAGGGGGGAGCAGCAGGGATGAGGTGCGTGGCTCTCGGCAAATTCTGCCAAATCTGAACACTTGGCTACTGGGCTGGGCTGTAGCTTGGTGGACCTCAAGCCTTTCCACCAGTACTTGTGTAGGGGAGGGTGGCTCTGCTACAGTCTATGGAGAAGAGTGGTGTTGCAGGACACTGGTCTCCCCAGGTGTGTTTTGGTGTTTCCTCATTCAGCCCTTCATCTGCAACAGTTTTTTTCCAATGTGAAATGTGGAGAAGTGACTGTGCTGGTGGGTATCTGGGACTTTGGGAGGGATGTGATCAGAGCTGAACACAAATTGGGTTGTATCCCGTGGTGCTGCTGCGCGATCACCCTCTGTTTTCTGGCTGGAGGGAGACTGGTGTTTCCTTGCAGCTCTGTTCTGGGTCATCAGAGCCTTGGAGCTTTTCTAGTTAGTTGGGTTTTTTTTCTTCCACAGTTATATAACGATCAGGCTTTCTTACTTGTATTCCGATGAAAACAAACTGGAGAATTCCCATATGCTAAATACACTTTCAGCCACCTCTGGCTTATCTAAGGAAGCCTGTGCTTGGGCAAAGTTTTGCAGAGGCAAGCAATGGCTTTGTTTTATGCAATCTGCATTTAAAGAGTACATGTGCCATTTGGTCACCAGCTGACTTAGCTTGAAAACGAAAGGCCCTCTTTGACTTCATAAGCTTTCAACTCATGTGTGGCACCTACAGAGACTGACTTAGCAAAGAGAAGTTTTCCAGTAATAATAATTTCATTAAAAGGATAAAAATAAGTGTATGAGTCACATAGTAGGATTAAACACATGGGGAGAATGTCAGCTTTTTGACTACATGGATTATTTGGAAGCTGATGGATGGTTTTTCATAACACATTCATATTCTCTTACAGGTTGAAGTGGAAACCTATTGCCCTGTTGATTAAGATACCAGGCATCTACTGTATTGAACTTGAAATTAATTCATTTTGATTTAATTGCCCTTCCTTTAAAATGTCAGTGAACGACTTATGTAAAATGTACATTCAGAAAACATGGTGGGTCCTTGCCAGAGATCCAAAGTCAGACTTGAGGTATGAGGAATGAAAAGAAAAAATACAGGTGTTATCTGCAAGGGATGAATCACCTGGGTTCATATTTTGGTTTGCTATTCCTTGCTTGTATCAAATAAAACTTGCGATTGTCACAAAGCTTTGCAAAACAAATTATGATAATGCTGTCCCAGGGATAACGGGGAATCCTCTTTTCCCAGTTCCAGGCTGGAAGAAGCTGTGCCCTTCGAGTGAGCTGCGGTTACTCATAACGTGATAGTTATGAAGAAGCAAGGCAACATCTGCCTGCCCCATACAGTAGTTGTGTGTCCGGGGGAGGCGTGAGTGCTTGGGGCTCTGGTTTCTGTTTGCTGAACACTGATACCTGTTGTTCATGTGAACGAATTCCTACCTTCCATTTGATATTTTTTTAATGCCTATTTCTTATGTATTTTTGTCAACTAGGGGACATCAAAGCTGCTCTACCCAGGAAAAACAAGAGAGATAGAGAATAGCAATTGTTTCAAATTAGATCTTAATGGGGTGCAGATGTTGAGCTGTGCTTGCTAGAATTTCTTTGAAACTGCAGATGGTCTAGTAGTTCAGGGGTAAGAGAGGGGCTGGGAGGTTTTTTGGTTTCGTTTTCCCTTCTGTGTCATTTGCATGACATGTTAGATTAGGGCTGAATGTAAATGAAGAGGTAATACCCTACTTGGGTCTCTGGTCCTGCAAAAGCAGTGCATGTGTAATTGTGTTATTGGAGCAGATTTTGTTAAGCAGCTTGGGCTTATGTATAATACATCTCCATGTGTTCCCTTTGCATTTAATATTGCTTTGGGTTGGAGGTGAATGGAGGAGAGCAGAGGGGCTGTGAAGCATGCAGAGATATCCCAACTGGCTAGAAATGCGTTGGACTCTTTCTGCTCAAAAATGTATGACTGTATTTTAATGGACCTGGCGCAAATTGTCATATTTAAAATGCATATGGCTTTCTCTGTTCTGTTAAACTTGGTAGAATGTAAAATCTGCCTTCTCCCGCTAGTTCATACATTTTACTGCTCTCTCGGGTGAATCTCAATAAATAACTGGGAACAAGATCAAAGGCCCATCTTTAAAGGACTTACTGTTCCTAAATGCTCATGTTCTCTAGAAGAGATGATTGTGCATGTTGGAGGACAGGGTTTGGTCTGAACACAATGTGCGTGATATATGTAAGGCCTGCTTTAAAATACATGATGTTTTGGTGGCTGCTTTGACTCTCCCAAAGGTGCTGAACCTCAGCTTGGCTGAACTCGACAGGGGTTTCAGGCCCTTAGCACATTTGCAAGCCACACTATCCACGCTTATTGGGATAAGTGGGAAGCCCTGAGGAGTGTTTTTTAAGCTACTTCAACACCTTGGTGAATAGAGGGATGTGGTTGCTGGTGCCCGTATCCTGCCCCGCTGGGTGTTGCCAGCAGATTTGTCTTCTCTGGTCACACTGCTGAACCCCAAAGCTCCCAGTGCCTGCTGTGAAAGAGGGATTTCCCCCAGAAAGAGGCGAATGGCAGCAGCATTTGTGCCGCACCACCTTGTGTGGCCCCTTATCTCTATGGTGAATTTCTTTGGTGCTGTTTGCACACTTGGTATTAGCCCTCCTGGTAATGAATGTGAAATGAAGCCCTTACAGTCCCTTTGATGTGGCCTTCTGCTTTTCTTCCTCTCCATGTAGTGTTAAGCCTTTTAAGTCTAGATAGATAAATACACTATCTAAGGCTGTAAAAGCACTAGCATAACTATACCTTCAGTAATAAGGTCACACTTTTTTAGCTCAAAATCTGAGTTATGCTAAAGTAACAGGGCAAGTGAGTTTCAGCATCTCAAAGCCTTTTCCCTATTCAACAGGGGTTCAGGGAGGCATGATGTGGTGCATCTGCTGCCCAGTGCCCCCCACGATGCGAGGAGGAATGTGCGACAGGCACGTTTCTGGTAATGGGTCAAGGTTGCTTGACCTGGGCTGGTCATGAGGGCGGTTGTGTGGACAAAATGGTTGGGGAAGACAAATGGGAGTTTGTACTGGTGTAGAGGTGGAGGCACCAAAAGTGTCCTATGTCATGCCTCTAGGAAACAGAGTTACCAGAATATAGATTGTGAGTTTTCTATGACAGGATAAAATGTTTATAATGTAAGACCTACAAAAAATGATAAATTATGGGTGGGGTGGGGTGTAATTTGGAAATGCGTATAATGAAAGGCATTGGCTCTTTTAATTAAGACTGAGCACTTCAAGATATTTTAATGAAACATTAACTCAAAGTGAAGCTTTTATTTTGTGATGACATCCAGTTTACAACACTGTTATGACAGCAGTTTGCATCAAAGTGTCAATCTGTAGTTAAATGTTTCATTTGAAATGAGTATTTGGATGAGCAGATTTAGCCCACAAATTGGAAGATCTTTAACCAGTTAAGGGGAGAGGCTTTGCAACATCGCACAGGCTTTGCTGAGTTTGGTTGGCTCCGAGAGGAACTTTATAATCCAGTTGCACCATTTGTGTTGGTGCAATGGTGACTTTAGGGAAATACTAGTCCAAGCAGCAATGCAAATACTTGATTTTTAATCTGTCTTTATCTGGCACTAGTCACTTTTCACTAAATAAAGCTACTGTGGGCTGCAGTCTTGCACAGCTCCTCTTTTGAGGAAAGATAATAGGGAATAATATCTGATCTCTGAAAAGATGGTGTCATCTTCCAATAAAGGTCAACGTGTCCTTGGAATGTTGGGTGAGGGTGTGCATTGCCTGGAGTTGTGTTGAGGAAAAGGTGGGTGTAAGGATTTCCCCCCCCCAGTGGGTGCTCAGGGCTGGAGTTATTGGTCCCTTTGAAGCCACCCAAGGTGCTTGGGTGCACGATGCATATGTGCAATGACTGCTTAGTCAATGTTTGTCTGGATTTTGGAAGAAAAGGGCTCTAGATGCGCTGTAGTTGACAGTAGCCAACTGTTGATCAGCAAGTCAGTAGTTATTAAACATTTCATATTTATCCCCTCTTTTTTTTTTTTTTTTTTTTTTTCCTTGGAGATAAATCTTGTGAGATTTTATGTAGGTTTATGTGATTGCAGAGGAGCAACAGGGTTGTAATCTTGGCTCTGGATAACAGATGCCTGACACCCCCAAATTACAGATTAGATTTTTTTTTTTAAGGCCAGAAAGAATTACTAGGGTTGTTAAGTCTGTGTTTGATGCTCTCCACTGCAGGATTTCTTCCAGAAACCAGATTAAAACCTCTCATTTTAGAGAGGTATCTAATCTCCTCTGTAAGAGTCCAAGTAGTGGCAAGTTATCCATCACAGACTGTGCTAGTAAAATGGTGATGGGCCAGCAGCAGAGATTTCAGATTTGGGTTTGGAGCAGCACCCAGACTTCACATTCTTGCTCAGAGCTTATCTGGCAAACTCAGACTGCTGGAGCCTGGTGGATTGAGTGCAAGAGCTAATGTGAACAGGCTTCTTGCGTGGCTGCACAGAAGCTGCTTTGCCATTTTTAATGTGTATTTGGTACACATGTAGAGAGTAGAGCAAATATACCTGGGCTTTTGGGAAAGATAGAGTGCAGGTGCTGGTGTGTTACACCAGGTGCCGAAGCTCTGCTTGATTCTTCCCTTTCCCATGAGCATGTCCTGTATAGACCCCAATAACTGCAGAAGTTTGGCTAGAAACAAAATGTGCCTGAAACCATCTCTTCATCCATTCCTTTTAGTTTAATCTATGCCAGAGGCACGCGGGTCCAAATTTTCTCACTTTCTTTATTGATCTATTTGGTCCTCTATCTTAAACATTTTCTTGAGGGGATGTGTTGGTGAAGTAGCTCGTACTGAACTGACGGAGTGTACAATGTCCCAGCTTGTGTCAGCAGCTGCTTTTGAACTTCATGAGTGAAAAGGGAGAAGCTGCAGTGACATAACCTGTCACTGCTGGTGAATGTCGCAGTGCCTATGTGAGATGAGCGTGGCAAGGGAGGAAGATTTAAAATGAGAAGAGAAAGCATAAAATCAACAAACTTTACTTTGTGTTCTTCAGTGAAAGTTTGATCTACCCTGGGAGAGAATAGAGCAGTTCGAAGGGGAAAGGCTGTATTGTAGTTTATCTGTCAATAAACAAGTATCTGTGTTGTCTGTTTTTTAAATATAAGATGTTTTATAGGGATTTGAAAGGTATCTGATCATAAACAATAAACTTCAGCCTTAAGTGGGACATAAGTTAATTGAGGTGGGGGGTTGGCATGGTCTTGAGCTGCATTTGAAAGGTGGGAATATTGACAGACAGGTTATATAGTCAGTGCTGTGGTCAAAGTTGCAATGTCTACTGACAAGGCTGGGTAAGCTCAAAAAAAATCAGGTGATGGTAAAATACAACCATTATGTAGACATTAACTGTTAATGAGGTGTTTTCTGACTGGTGAAAAGCCGGAGAAAGAGGTTTAGTGACAGGAATCTTTCTTCTCTCCTCTTTGCACAAAGAACTTTATAGGAATTTCTGTCCTTAGGAGCTGACTTTGGGTTGAGTTTTTCTTTTGTGTGAAGTTCTCTGAACCTTTTGTAAGTGACTACTAATGAGGGTTTTGCCTTTTTTTTTTTTTTTTTTTTTTTTTTTTTGCTTTACTCTTGTTTCAAATCTCTGCTGCAGTGGTCTGTAGAGGCTTTTCTCGCTTTTGCTGGCTGACAGCAGCCCTGTGTCTCAGTCTTTTGTTTAGGTTTCTGCTTACTTTGTTTCAGGCATTGGCATGTTGGCATGGAAAGTGGTCAAATTTTCAAAAATGCTAAAATCTTGATTAAAGACATGAGTGGCTTCTTCATGCCTTTGCCATCATGGGAAAGAGAGCGTTGCTCCAGAAAGGATGACCCGAGATGCAAGTCACCATTTGGGATTCAGAGAGAGCAGCTCTTGGATGGAGGCATTGATGGTGTGAGCTGGGGCAGCTCGTTGCGAAACAGCATCGCGTTCATCGTGGCTCGTCGCTGGTGGGGCCGCGTCTGAGCGAGGTGCCTCCCGGCACAGATTGCATTGCCGGGCTGGGGACCGCCTCATTGTTGTGTTTTGCTTTTAACTGCAATGCAATTTGGAAGGGATTGTGTTTGCTGCCCGCAGACATTCCCGGAGCAGGAGTGCCAACTGGACCCATAGCATCATTTTCTCTCTATAACTGCTCAGCTCTAGTCTGAGAAGAAAATGTGTTCTGGACTTTGGAAGAAACAAGTTGTGTTTGATTCACTGCTGATGATCTGGCCTCGTGCATAGCCTAGGCTTGAAGTTACACAAAGAGGTAAGCTGCGTTGTTCCCAAAACACAGCAAGTAATGATTCTGCACATCAGTTGTGTTTACAATAGGGTTTCTTAAAAAGTCACTGTACAGCAGTGGGATGGCATGAATTTCTCTGGACGCATCTGGTGCAGACAGGCAAGTGGCAGCAAATTCAGTAAAACTCTGACAAGCCACATGCAAGGTAAAGATCTCACTTGGTGTTATCAGCTCTGGTGGATTTGCAAACTCTTCCTTGTTGACCCTTGTTGTCTTAAAGGGCTAATCAGAAAATCAATTACAGAGTAAAAACAAGCAGTTAGTTTGGGAAGGATTAGACAAGATGAAGTCCCACAGAGTGTCGGAACTAGAAGCACCTCTTTTCATGTCATCAGCATCAGCAAGGCAATGTTGCTTGGCTGGTTGCTGGTTATTAAGCTGACTACAACCTACATAGTAGCTGGTTAGCAGCCTGGGGCTTGCATGACACCCCAGAATTGTTTCTAGCAATTCAAATAATTAACACTTTATTACATAACAAATAAACAAAACCCTAAACCTTAATGCCAGGAGTTGTAAGGATACTTTACTCTTTACTTTTTTTTTTTTTTTTTTTTAAGACTTACATGCTAGAAACTTAAGCAGGTTGGAGCTTTACGTTTGTTTTGCCCACTGAACATAACCTGTTTGCTCTTTCTTCCTAAACTCATCAGTTCCAAGCTCTGGTGAGGGGAAGTTATGAGCTTTAAATGAAAAGAACATCTTGACTTGTCTAGAATAAAATGGTGGCAAAGAAGCTTATGGGGCTTAGTGCACCCATATGTCTGCTGCTGTGTCTCTGGAGTGGGTTGGGAGGCTGCAGTTGTCTCAGGGGTCTGTCTCTGCAGCTGGAAGAGGCTCAGTGTCCCCAAGGGTGGCACTGTCCCTCCATGTAGCACTATGCAGTTGCCTCCCAGGGCTCTTTGCCATCCTTCTCCATTGTGGTCCCTTTCTGTATCGCAGCATTCCTTCCTCCCCATCATGCCAGAGGAAGGCATCCCTCCATTCCCCAGCCCTCTCTGTGGTGAAGAGTGCAGCCCTGCAGTCATGGCTCTTCCTCCCTTGGGCTCTGCCCTCCTTTGAAGGCTTGCCAGGCGTCAGACAAGCCAGCCCTCTGTGTGGGGAGTTCGGGGCAGGTCGGGTGCCGTGGGGCAGAGAAACAGCACAAGCAGTTCTTGTCCTGGTTTTAATCTCTATGCTAAGGATGGCAAATGGCAAAATTGTTTTTCCTTTTGCCTTTGAGTCAACATTCCTGTCTCTTCCTAAACTAGGGTGAGTTTGGAGGATGTATGGCATTTCCTGTCCTCGCCTGTGTTTTGGGTTAAAAGATGGAAAATTCTGTGTTACAATTTTGATGTGGCCTACATAAAAAAAATGGTTTGGTGTGTGCAGTGTACATGAATGCCCTGCTGCAAAGGAAGCCCTTTGTAGCTCTTAGTGGTGACTGTCCGTCTCAATCTGGAGGAGGCTGGTGGTTTAGGGCATGTATATTAAGTCAGACGTTCAGGCTCCAGCTCCCAAAGGGAATCATTAAGCTTAATCTCGTTGCCCCGGTGGTTTCACTCCATTGTTTGGTGGCAGCTCTGGATGAAGTGATGCACTGATGGTATCCTGCATTTAGTGGTGCTTCAGTGCTAAGGAAATGCCCTCTGTATGCCTCTCCCTGAAGAAAAGGCTTAAAGGAAAAGTCAAACAAACCCCTGAATTTTTCAGTTGAGTAGAAGGCAGGGAAATGACGAAATAGGTGGTATGTTCCTAGTGTCTCCTATTTAACAGGAGAAACTTGATCAGGACCTCCCTTTCTGCTTTCCTGTGACACCTTCCCACCTTTCCCCTGGTATTCCCAAACCGTATCCCTTTCCACCAGCACCCAGAGAGTGGCAGTTCATGGCTGTTCACCTCCCCTGCGTTGCTGGCTCTGTTCAGCCCAATGCCCTGAATCCCACAGCCCGAGGAGCTGCAAAGCTGCTTCCACCATGGTGGCATCTAGCCAAGCATCTGTGTGGCATGGCCCCTCCAAAAGCAGCCTCTCACCCAACCCCTGGAGGTTTGCTGAAGAACCATCTCCTCTAATTTTGGAGATGACCAGAAGCTTTCTCTTCCACAGTGCACAAATGGCATTGCAGCAACCCTTGAACTCTGCCTCTCGGGGCACTGCTCCGAGCAGCCATTTCTTCATGCTGTTTTGTTGGGTTCTTGTACTTTTTTCTAGAAGAAAAAAGAGCATCAGGAAAAGCCCTGGAGAATTTAGCTTTGTCACAATGACTGCTTTAGTGCTTCAAATCATAGGAAGAAAATACTGTGCTGTGTATCGATGCTTCCCACTACACTTGTTCCTGTATTTTTTGCTCCTTGTTGTGTTGCTGTATATAAATTCCATCTTCTGGGGGTTTGTAGACTTCTAGTGCTAACAGGGTCATAGTGTTCCTTTTACTTGTTTTTTCAGATTCATTAGAAATTGCCAGCTCCCTGGAGGGTTTTTTTTTTTCTTCAGGTAGATAAACCTGCGAGTGAAGCTTGAACCAGGTAGACACTGAAAGCTATGGTTGAGGTATGTTCCCCCTTGCTGCCCAGCTTTCCTGGGCACCCACCAGCACAGGTGTGGGCTGGGGGTTCATTTCTCCTGCACTGGCTCTTACTGGTCTGGCTGTTTCAGCTTGCTTTTGACTGGGACATGATGCATAAAGGTTGCAGGGCAGAATTAGTATTTGTTATGTATTAAATGAGTATTTGTATACTTGTAACTGAATTTTAGCTTGTAAAAGAAGGACTTTGATTTTTAACAATGGAATTGAGAATCACAAAATCTTAAAATTGTGGTCTTTCACCACAGTTCAAGTGTATCTTTGAAATGTTTTCAAGTTGTTCAACCCCCTGTTGCATTCAGGTCCACCTTTTTCCCCTGTGGGGACAGGAATCTTCTCTGGTGGAAAGTGGGATTTTTATACAATGCCTGGCTTCCAGGAACTGCTGTTTGGGGGAGGAAATGCCTGTTCTAGCATAAGATCTTGAAAAACAATACTGATCACTAATGTGTTGATAAAACTAAAACACTGTTAGTGTTTGACTGGGACTGCATACCTTCTTGCTAGTGGTAACGCCTTTGAGTTGGTCCCCTGGTGCAGCTAATGCTGAGCTGACCAAAACATCAGTGGTGACGTGGCATCAGATGGGACAAGCACATGGGATGACTTTCCCCATGCTTTGTGCTCATGGAAAAAAGACACTAAAAAAAACTTTATAGCACGCTTCTACAGAGTTTAAAGAACTGGGACTGAGCTAGCTGGGATGCCTTTTAGCACCGCAAATACCGGAGATAATAGGGATATTGTGTTTTCATTTCTTAACTGTAGCGTGCTTGTGCCTTTTCCTGTCCGCAGGAGTCCTGCTCTGTAAAACTGGCTCTTGTGTTTATGGGATTTTCACTTGTAGTGGTACATGTTAGCTGGAATGGAAGGTATTTGAGTGGTCTCCTAATGAATATGAGGGGGGAAAAAAATTTGCACAGCCATCCCATATCCTTTTTTGATGGGGAGAGGGAGTAGGACGAGGGCTTTACATAGTGCTACACCTCCTTCCTCTGAGGGAAGTGAGCTGCTCGCTCTCTGCCAGCCCCCAGCTGATGCTGCTTCTGGGGGTTTTGTTGTTTCCCTGTTCAGTTTTGTGCAAAAACTAACACACACCAGCCCAAAGACCCTCTGCACTTTTTTCTTTTGTTCTTCCCCCCGGCTCCTTGCCTCCCCCCCACCCCCATGAAGCTGCTTCCCAGGGAGCCTGAGCCACGTGCTGGGGGTTCCCAGGGAGCATGGAGAGGGAGGCAGAACTTTGGGAATCTGACTTTTTTTTTTTTTCCCCTGTCCCACTGCTTTCTCAAGCTAGCTATCTCTGAAGTCAGGGCAGGAAATGAAGGGGCTGAGAGGTCAGGGGTGCCTGGGGAGTGCTAAGGACCAGCCTGCCGAAAGCCTGCAGTGACTCTCCAGGCATGTGCACAAAAGCAGAAGAATTTGCTAATACTTAGAAGGGTTTCTTGTTTGTTTTTTTCATAGCCAAGCCAAAAAATAAACTTGCGACCCTTCCAAAAGAGGAATATAACTTTGTGTTGAACTGGATGCTGTAGTCAGAGTGCAGTGTTGTATTTTGGGTAGGAGCAGTATGGATGCTGCAGGAAATACAATGCATTGCTCGTTAAAAGTCTATAGGGATTACCTTTGGTGCTGCGTCCTTCTTGCTGTCTTAATTAGTTTGCCCATCGGCTGTCATCAAAAACTGCAAGATGCTGTCCAGAACTTGAGTCTCAAACTACAAGTGTCCTCTTGTAGTTTCCTGATGGTATTCTGTGTATGAGAAGATATTTTTAAACACTTTCCCAAAACTTTCCGTATAAATTTTTCCAGAGTTGAGCAACACAGCTCAGCATCGCTAGAGAGGGCTTCTAAGCAGCTTCTCAAAGGATTCCCAGTTCATCAGGGCATGACTGAAGGGAAATGGAAGAGGCTTTCCTCAGTCTGAGCCTTAGTTTAAGCTAAGCCTTATTTAGATGCTGTGCTGTGCCAGCGTGTGATCTCCTGTCCAAGTTAAAACCAGTTAAAATGAGGTTGTGTGCAAGGGAAATGGGAAAGATGTGCAGTGCCTGGGGCCAGGGTGCGTGGTTAGGAACGGGGAATTGAAGAACAGGAATGGCTGTTTTTAGCAGCCCCCCCTGCTCCTGGCTGGCCCCATCCAATGGCCCATCTGCATCCTCCTCTGCACATGGTGTTTGCAGCCATGTCTTCTATCTGTTTATCCTCTCCATACATGCCCAACCCCTTTTGAGTTGGCAAAAGAGCTTTCCCGGGTTAAATGCCTGTGCCTTTTTAGATGACTGGCTGTTATTTGGCCATTTGGCACCTGTGCATGTTCAGTTTAAGGGTGGATTGAGAAAAGTGATGAGCTTCTGGCATGGCCAGAGATGACCTTGCTGATGTGCTGCAGCTGTTTCGCTCTCAGGAGGTAGTTGGGGCTGCTCAGCCATCCTTACCTTGCAGGCATGCAAGCTTAAAAAAAATGCTCTGAGGAATGGTGTTCAGTGCTTTTGCTTTTTTAATATAAGTAATTGCAAATAGTAATTGTTTATTTTGCACCCTTGCTCCCAAGTCATGGTGGGTGCCACTCACCCTACGGGTGCTGACAGATTGAAGCCTGGAGCGTTTTACCTTATGAGGATGTTTTTCCCTGAGCGCTAACGAAGCTTTGTTACCATACGCCTGATGATCTTGTGATAACTCCAGTGAACTACCAGAAAAAAACATTTGGAAAGTAAGATTTCTTTCCTTTTTTTGCATTGTGTCCCCATGAGTTTAAATAATAGGGAAGTAAATGCTTGGGCTTTTTAATTAGAATTTTGTTTAGTACTCCTTTATGACTAATAGATTGGGTATCTGCTGTGCAGGTCTCTCTCCTGGCTTGAATTACTTTACTTGGTTCCACATATTTTTTGCCTGAAACCTCTCAGGCTTCTTTATTTTACAAGAAGCTTGTTCCCTTTCCCTCTGTTATGATTTTTGTATTGTGCCTTACAAAATCATTTAAAAAAAAAAAAAACAAAAACAACAACAACAAATCCCCCTGCATATGTGTAGCGTGCTTTTTGGGCATTGCTAATAAGCACACATTTGTAAACCATTAGCTTAAGAATTAATAAGAACAGTTTTGGCGATTCTGTCAAATTGGACATTCCTTTATCTTAGAGGAAAACTTCCAAGTTATAAGCAGACCAACTCCCATTGGCTTTTTGGAAGAGTAAGATGTATTTCTGCCTTATACAGCACTCTTAATGGGATGCAACTTTTTGACCTCCTAAATTTATGTAGGTAAAACTATCATTGTATAGGATTTTTAGTATTTAATTAAGAAGTTCCAAAGAGGTGGTTAAAAATTGCTGATATTCCTCCAATATTCCTGAGGATAAGCTCTCCTGTTGCCTTGTACTGAATGCTTTTTGAAGTAGATGATGTGTGTAAACTGCTCCATGGTCTGAAAAGGAATAGGAAAGGTGTCCTCTTCTATCTGTATGGTGATATCTGTAGTTCAT